>JAPDDO010000206.1:0-81585 GCA_027422415.1 Schizothorax lantsangensis | reverse complement strand
TTAGACAGCCTTCCCTTTCTGCTGACCTCCGTACCAGACAAAGAGCTGCTCGGAGCTTCTGAAGCTCCGGGTGCGTTCCACGTAATATGCGTAAAGCTCTTACGGACACAGCAACGCCAAGGCTGGGTCTGCCTCCTCCGAGGGCAGTGCTTGCAGGTTCACCACCTGATCGCGGAAGGGCGTGGTGGGAACCTTGGGCACGTATCCAGGCCGGGGTCTCAAGACAACGTGAGAGTAGTCCGGCCCGAACACAAGGCACTCTTCGCTTACCGAAAATGCTTGGAGGTCCCCGACCCTTTTGATGGAAGTGAGCGCGGTCAGGAGCGCTGTCTTAGCCGACAGGTATCTTAGCTCGACTGAGTCCAGCGCTCACAGGGACCCTTCTGAAGTCCAGCCAGGACGATAGAGAGGTCCCAGGAGGGCATCAGGGTGGCCTAGAGGGGTTCAATCTCCTGGCACCCCTCAGGAACCTCACGATGAGATCATGCTTTCCCAGGACCGGGCCGTCCACTGCATCGTGATGGTCCGCGATAGCGGCCACATACACTTTCAAGGTGGAGGGACAGCCTACGCTCCAACCTTTCTTGCAGGAAAGAAAGCACTACTCCAATCGTGCATCTTCGGGGGTCTTCTCCGAGAAACACCATTCGCGAACAGACTCCACTTCAGGGCGTAGCTTGCCTTGTAGAAGGAGCTCTAGCCTGAGTGATGGGCTCTACCACTGCCTTGGGAGATCGCTCAAGTCTGCCGCGTCCCGTCCAGGAGCCACACATGGAGGTCCACAGGTCTGGACGCGGTGCCAAATGGTGCCGAGCCCCTGAGAAAGGAGGTCCTTCCTCAGAGGAATGCGCCAGGGAGGGGCTGTCGCGAGGAGAATGAGTTCGGGAAACCAGGTCCGGGTGGGCCAGAACGGCGCGACCAGCAGGACCTGCTCTCCTCGTCCTCCCTGACTTTGCACAGGGTCTGTGCGAGCAGGCTCACTGGGGGAAATGCATACTTGCATAGAGCCCGAGGCCGCTGTGTGCCAGTGCGTCCGTGCCGAGGGAGCCCTCGCCAGGAGAAAAACCACTGGCAGTGGGAGGACTCCGCGAGAAGCAAACAGTCTACCTGAGCTTCTCCGAATCGACTCCAAATCATCCGGATCGTCTCGGGATGGAGTCGCCATTCTCCGGGAAGGTGAGCTGTCGTGAGAGCGCGTCGGCCGCACGATTGAGCACCCCAAGTGGAATGAAACAGCGCGCAGCGATTTGAGCCACGTGTGACTCCAAGGAGAGAGATGGCGGGCGAGCTGTGACATGCGGCGTGATCGTATACCCCCCATCCGGTTGATATATGACACAGCCGCAGTGTTGCCGTACGGACCAACACATGCTTGCTTAACAGCAGTGCCGAAACTGCCGCAAGCTAGATGCACTGCCAGCAGCTCTAGGCAGTTGAGTGCCAAAGCAGTCGAGCCCCGTCCAGAGCCCCGAGGCTGCCTGCCCGTGCATGTAGCGCCCCAGCCCGTGCTGAGGCATCTGTCGTGACAACAACATGCCGAGACACTTGTTCTAAGGGCACCCCCCGCCCGTAAAAGGCAAGTCTGTCCAGGGCTGAAGGAGCGGCGACACTCCTGTGTGATGTTCACTCGACGAATGCACCGCGGCGCCATGCCCATCTCGGGACTCGGAGTGTAACCATGCTGAAGTGTCTCATATGAAGCAATCCGAGCGCGTGACCGCGGCTGCGGATGCCATATGCCCCAGGAGCCTCTGAAACTGTTTCAGTGGGACCACAGTCCTGCCTCCGAAGGAACTCAGGCAGTTCAGCACTGACTGGGCGCGCTTCTTCCGTGAGGCGGGCCGTCATACTCACCGAGTCTAACTCCACACCAAGAAAGAGATTCTCCGCAGGGGAGAGCTTGCTCTTTTCCCAGTTGACCCGAAGCCCCAACTGGCTTAGGTGCCGAAGCACCAGATCCCTGTGATCGCACAACTGTTCTCGGACTGGGCCAGAATGACCAGTCGTCGAGATAGTTGAGGATCCTGACCCCACTTCCCCGTAACGGGGCAAGGCGCCCTCTACGACCTTCGTGAAGACACGGGGAGAGGGAGAGCCCGAAGGGGAGGACCCTGTACTGCCACGCCCGACCCTTCGAACGCAAACCGTAGGAACGGTCTGTGTCGAGGAAGGATCGAAACATGAAAGTAAGCATCCTTCAGGTCGATCGCTGCAAACCAATCCCGGGGCTGTATGCATTTGATCATACGCCTGTGCGTCAACATCTTGAACGGGAGCCTGTGCAGGCCCGGTTCAGAACGCAAATCCAGGATTGGTCGAAGACCACCGCCTTTCTTGGTACGATGAAGTAAGGGCTGTAAAAACCCTGCCTCATCTCGGCTGGAGGGACCGCTCGATTGCATCCTTTGCCAGGAGACAGCAATCTCCTCGCGCAAGACAGGAGCGTTCTGAGCTCTCACCGAGGTCTCGAGAACGCCGCTGAACTTGGGAGGTCGCCTGCGAACTGAATCGCGTAGCCGAGTCGAATTGTGCGCGTGAGCCAGCGAGACGGGCTGGGCAGCGCAAGCCACCTTCCAGACGCCGTGCAAGTGGCTCCAACGGTACAATCGACGTACCTGTGGTGGTGCAGCGAAGGGGAGTAGAGCTGGATGGTACAGAAGGCATTGCGTTCTGCAGCATCCACGCAAACTCCCTGGGTCCCAAAGGGGACTGGCTAGAGGTGCGTGGGGAGGGACTGCGTCCCCGAACCGCGCTCTCTTGGCCGCTGGCAAACTGGGTCGCGGCCGAGAGTGAGGAGGCAACGCGTCGCACACTGTCGGCCCGTGGACCTGAAAACCCGGAGGAAAAGGAAATTGCTCTTTTCTTTGAAAATTGTGGTGCCGCTGACCCTTGGGCCAGCGGCGGAACAGAAATAAAGGGGAACATAGGATTCCTCCGCCCGCGGCCTCCACCGGGGGAAGGAGCGACCTCTGTCCTCGTCGTCTCCTGAGAAAGAGCAAACTCCAACATCTCCGGTTGCCCGCGTCAGGGCCGCCTCGTCGACTTCCTGGACGATTTGGGGCCCGGAAGGGACGCGGGGGACGCCGCACTCCTGCGAGAGGCTCGACGCGCCGGCCTAGCTTCCGCTTCAGCACGGGGCGAGCGGCTCTGGAGGACGCAGGAGGCGTCCACGGCGACGAGCAGACGGAGGTCTGGTCCTAGGGGCAGCCCCCGCTGCCGGAGCACCCCGCCGTGGCAGGATGTGCTGGATCGCCTCGGTCTGCTTCTGCACTGCCGAGAACTGCTGGGCAAAGCCCTCGACAGTGTCGCCGAACAGCCCAGCCTGGGTGACGGGAGCGTCGAGAAAGCGTGCTTTGTCGACGTCCTTCATCTCCGCCAGGTCGAGCCAGAGATGGCGCTCCTGGACCACGATAGTGGACATCGCCTTCCCAGGGACCGCGCCGTGACTTTCGTCGCTCGTAGAGCGAGGTCAGTCGCCGTGCGCAGCTCCTGCATCAACCCCGGGTCGGAACTACCCTCGTGCATCTGTTTGAGTGCCTTGGCTTGTGAACCTGCAGATCGCCATGGCATGCAGGGCAGAGGCTGCCTGACCCGCGGCACTATAAGCTTTGGCTGCCAGAGCAGCCGCAGCTTACAGGCTTTGGACGGGAGACGCGGACGGTTCCTCCAGGTGGCGGCGTTTCGCGGGCACAAGTGCACCGCGACCGCTCTCCTCCACCTGGGGAAGAGCCGCGTACCCCCTGGCAGCCCCGCCGTCGAGGTATGGGACGGAGAGCAACGAGTGGCTTTCTTTCCGTGGCCGGAAGGGGCCCTCCACGACTTCGTCAGCTCCTCATGCACCTCCGGGAAGAAAGGCACCGGAGTAGGCGCGGTTGTGAGCCGCGTCCCGCTCCGAGAAACCAATCATCCAACCGCGAGGCTCGGGACTGGGTGGTCTGTTGACCTCCAGCCCATGCTCGCGGCTGCCCGGGCAAGCATGGCCGTGAGCTCTAAGTCCGGTGCGGCAGTGGCGACCACACCCGAAGGGGCCCCCACCGCACCTTCATCCTCAGAGGACGTAAGCCCATCCCCCGATGCTGCGATCGACATACTGTCTTCTGGTGGCGCACCGAATGATATGCTGGCCATCCCGTGGGAAGAACCAGCAAAATCACCCAGGAGCCGGACGGGACCCTCGCTGCGTGAGGAGTAAGAGGTCCGTGGGACGTGCCCGCGGAGAAGCTCTTACTGTGGCCCTCAGATCTCCCAGAGCGCCAGCCGGTGGTCCTCTGCTCGAGCCAGAGAAACCAGAACGGTGGCGGCAGAGGGTGCCAATCCTTTCAAAAGGAAAGGCGAATCGCAGCAATGTCATGTTCATACGCCCACAACAGCGCATGAATCATCCACGAACGCAGCTTCAGCGTGCTGAATGCCCAGACACTGAAGACAACGATCGTGTCCGTCATCCGCAGACAGGAAACGACCGCAACCAAGAGGACACGGACGAAGCGCATCTTGAAAAAGACGCGATCGTCCGTGATTTGCTCTTTTAGAATTTGCTCTTTTAGTTGAAGTGCCCAGGGGAATCGCTGGTGAAAAGGGACTCCGCTGAATGCACCGTGACGCCAACCAGGAACAAATCAAGACGAAAGGCTTTGTGGAGATCAGCGTACTTCTCATCCACTCGGCTCCGAAGTAAAAATCTGATCAGTGGATGCACCTGTCGCCCTTTTATACCCGTATGCACGGGGAGGGGCTCAGGTATGCAAATTCCACTAGCCAATATTTATTGCGTTTTCTCTTTACAGAGATGATTGGGGCTTCCAGGTAAATCCCCTATGTCGTCACGACATAACTCGTAGTGACCGACAGATAGGGAACTACCAAATTTAGCTATAAGTTTGATTTCAACATATAATCATTGCTGTTAATAGTGTTCATCGTCTGTTTGATTACGTCATTAACTGATTTTACCGTACATTTCTGCCATATGTACATCGACTTTATATAGTCACCACTGATAAACTACTACTAATGGGCGTTTCTTCAACTAGGGCACGCACTTTTAGCCTTATGAAGTTGAATAAAAAAAACTTGTTCAAAAGTCACGTAACACAGTCTCATAAGTTTAAATAATTTGTCTAGTTTTGAGGTCTGTAAGAGGACAAACTTAGATTACAAGAGAAAATTGTTTCCGACCTGCAATGAACAAATGTCATTTCCACCACATCTCAATATACAGCTGTTATTTGAAAATAGAATGACTTATGCCACTCAAGAATTGTCTAAGATAATTTTTGTAACTAGTTTTATCAGTTTTTCCACAATGTACAATAATTATAAATTTGTCAATGAAATAAATTAACTGCCCTATGGACCAAATGCTGAACTGTACACCTGTCACACTCTAATTTATTATTGGTTTGGGTAAGAGCTTATTAGAAAATAAATAACTTGACTTTTATATTAAGTAGAGCATGATCTCATAAATTGTGGATACATTTTGAATGTGTGATGAGAACTTTTTAAATATTTTTTAAAAATGTGTGTGGTGATGGAAATGACAGGGTGGTGGTGGAAATGACAGGGTGATGTGGAAATGACAATGAGAAACAGTAGAGATATTTATTAGAAAAAGTCTTAAGGTAACACTTTATAATAACGTTCAGTTATAAGTAATTTATAAGTGATTAGTTAATGATGAACTAATCATTTACAAAACATGACTATGCATTTACAAATGATTAAGTAATATGCTAACGATTTACAAATCTGTCATAAGTTATCTTTAAAAAAATAGCATAATGAAATAATCAAACAGATCCTTAATGGTTAATAGTTTAGTTAGGTTAATATATTAGTAATCACTTATAAATCATTGAAATGTCAACATTGTACTATTATCTCAATAAACATTATAAATCATTTACAACACTTTCTGCATCCCCTAATCTAAAGTGTAAACTACTCATCAGTTGTAAATGTTTTACATACTTCATGGTTTCCAGTTGTTTGTGCGTAAATATATATATACACACACAAACAACCTGTAACCGAAGGTTTGTAAAACATTTACAACTGATGAGTAGTTTACACTTTAGATTAGGGGATGCAGAAAGTGTTGTAAATGATTTATAATGTTTATTGAGATAATAGTACAATGTTGACATTTCAATGATTTATAAGTGATTAATAATATATTAACTAGTAACTATTAACCATTAAGGATCGGTTTGATTATTTCATGATGCTATTTTTTAAAGATAACGTATGACAGATTTGTAAATCTGATTAGTTCATCATAAAATAATTACTTGTAAATGACTTGTAAATGAATTAACAAAACATACACAAATTATTAGCATATCCCTTATTAATTGCTTATGAATGTTTTGTAAATGATTAGTTCATCATTAACTAATCACTTAAAAATGACTTACAACTGAACGTTATTATAAAGTGTTACCAGTCTTAAACTCATCACACTCATTAAACTCAATTCACAAAGTCATTAAACATAACCACACCTGTTTTTAGTGTAGTGCTGAGTTTGATGTATAAAACTGATTTGTCTCACAAATGAACGGTTACAGTGCATACTGTAAATAACTGACACAACTGATGGCAAGGCAAAAATATAAGCAATAAATGATGCATCAAAATTTCAACATTGTGAGATAATTATAAGGCTATATAATTGTAAGAGTTTGATACTGAAATGTTCTCATTGGTCTATTAAATGAACACTCATCTTCTGTAAAGAGTAACTGTAAAGAACACCTGAAACTGTATCATGGAAGATGTGGAATGTGGAAAATTTTGAGCACCTTGAATGTGTGAGTGTATGTATGTTTGCATGTGTGTGTGAGAGAGAGAGTGTTTGCGCGTGCACGTGTGCGTGTGTGTGTGTGTGTGTGTGTGATTCAAGGCCAAATCTAATTAAGTGTTTCACAGATTTCTTTCCAAACAGACACAATAATTTCCTTGTGATGTTTTGTCACTGGTACAGGCTCAGGGATAAGGCCTATGATATTCTTGGTTTGGTACCAGATTAGTTCAAGTTCAAGTTCAAGTTCAAGATTTATTTGTCACATACACGATTATACAGAGAGTATTAACCAGCAGTGAAATGTGAGTCAGGTCCGCTCCATGGACAGTGGAATATTATGGAAAAAAACAACACAAAGAAGTATACATAAAATTAAATGAATTATAATAAAAAAAAAGATATAAAGAACAAGATATAAAATATAAAATAATGTGCATGATAGTATACTGTAGACTTAAATATTAAGATAGGCATGACTGTACAAGAGAGGAATGTGCAAATAGGTTGTACATGGTTGACATGTAGCAGCAATCTCAAAAAAATAAATAAAAAAATAAGAGACCAAAACACAGAAAGTGATGTGTGCAAATTACACTGTCAGTATGAGGTAGATAATAATGAGTGTGAATATCTTACTGATTGTGAGTGATTAATAAGTGAAGTCATGGTGATGTTAAGAGGCTGAGTTTGAGTTTAGGAGCCTGATGGCCTGGGGAAAGAAACTCCTCCTAAGTCTCTCAGTTTTTGCCATCAGGCAGCGGAAGCGCTTACCAGATGGCAGCAGAGTGAAAAGACAGTTACCAGGGTGATTTGAGTCTTTGATAATTTTGACAGCTCTGCTTCTGCAGCGTTTGAGGTAGATGTCCTGTAGAGAGGGGAGAGCAGACCCTGAGATGCGCTCAGCTAAGCGCACAACTCTCTGCAAGGCTTTGCAGTCTTGACTGGAGCTGTTTCCATACCACACTGAGATGCACTGAGTCAATACACTTTCTATGGTCCCTGAATAGAAAGTTTTCAGGATTGTTGGTGAGACCCTGCATTTCCTCAGCTGTCGCAGATGGTACAGCCTTTGCCTGGCTTTCTTAACCTGTGTTTGAATGTGTGTAGTCCAAGTCAGGTCCTCGGAGATGTCTACACCGAGGTACTTGAAGCTGCTTACTCTCTCCACAGGGGTCCCACTGATCATAAGAGGAGTGTAGGGCAGCAGGTGTCTCTTTCTGAAGACCACAATCAGCTCTTTAGTTTTGCTCACATTCAGAGAGAGACAGTTGTCCTGGCACCATGATGTGAGTCTCTCTACCTCGTCCAAGTATGCGGTCTCATCATTGTTGGAAATGAGGCCCAGAACCACAGTATCATCAGCAAATTTGATAATAGATGTGGATCTGTGAGAGGACACGCAGTCATGTGTGTAGAGAGAGTAGAGCAGGGGACTCAGGACACAACCCTGCGGGGCTCCTACGTTCAGGGTGATGGAGTTTGAGGTGAACTGGCCTACCTTTACCACTTGAGGTCTGCCGGTGAGGAAGTCTTGAATCCAGTAGCAGAGTGTGTTTAGGCCGAGGCCTGTGAGTTTAGAAGTCAGCTTGATGGGGACTATGGTGTTGAAAGCTGAGCTTTAGTCTATGAATAGCAGCCTTGCAAAGTTCCCATTGCTGCTGTCAATGTGTGTGAGGGAGGAGTGGAGTATGTGAGAGATGGCATCATCAGTGGATCTATTGGGACGATAGGCAAACTGAAGAGGGTCCAAAGTAACAGGGATGGATGAGCTAATGTGGCTCTTAACAAGTCTCTCAAAAACCTTCATGACTATTGATGTGAGGGCCACTGGTCGATAGTCATTCAGGCAAGAGGGTTTATTGTTCTTAGGCACAGGGATGATGATGGATTTTTTAAAGGAGGTGGGAACCACAGAGGTAGCAAGGGACTCATTAAAGATTGAGGTGAACAAACCAGCAAGCTGATCAGCGCAGGACCTCAGAACCCGGCCTGTGATCCCGTCAGGTCCAGCCGCTTTCCTAATGTTCACTCTCTTTAGTGCCCTGTGAACCTCGTCCTCCTCGTGGAGATCACACGATTATCGCTTCTCTGCCTGCTGTTTCCTGACGTGCTGCTCGGCAGAGCCGAGCTGCCGCCATTGCATTCAAAGCGGCCGTAGAATGTGTTTAACTCGTCGGCCAGCGACGGATCTGCTCTCACCTCCGCAGAGGATTTGTTTCCAAAGGCACAGATGGTCCTTAGTCCCTGCCACATGCGTCGAGAGTCATTGAGCTGAAAATGAGACTCAATTCTCTCTTTGTATCGATGTTTGGCGGCACTTACTGCTCGTCTGAGAGCATAACACAATGCTTTATACACGCTCATATTCCCAGACAAAAGAGCCTCGTTGTATGCGGCAGTGCATTTGTTAACCGCATCACGGATTGTTCTGTCCACCCACGGTTTCTGATTAGGGAAGGTCCTTACAGTTATCGTTTCTGTAGCTTGTTCGGTAAGTGTATTTACAAAGCTCACTGCTACATCTGTGAACTCGCTGACGTCAGATGAGCTCGCCCTGAACATGTCCCAGTCGATGTCATCAAGAGCCGCCTGTAGCATAGCTTCCGAGAGGGAGGACCAACGCGTCACTTCCCTCTTCACCGGGGGTTCCTGTGCGAGCCTTTGTTTATATTCCGGTGTGAGGAAAATGGCGGCATGGTCCGATTTGCCAAAAGCCGGTAGTGAGCGGGCTTTGTAGGCATTCTTAAACTGAGAGTAGCAGTGATCCAGTGTATTCGGTCCTCTAGTTGGACAGGATACATGCTGGTGAAAGTTCGGCATGACCTGCCTGAGGTTGGCTTTGTTAAAATCCCCTGCGATGATAAAAGCAGCGTCAGGATGTTTGTTAATGTAGCCGCTGAGCACATCGTGAAGTTTAGACAAAGCCAAGCCGGTGTCCGCCTGTGGTGGAATGTAAGCAGCAGTAACGATGACCGCGGAGAACTCACGGGGTAAATAGAATGGGCGGCAAATGATGGCTAGATGTTCCAGATGAGGCGAGCAGGAGCGCGACAGAGAGAAGATATTCCTGGGGTCAAACCATTTCTTGTTAATCATGAAACACACTCCTCCACCTTTGGATTTACCGGCATCGGCTGTTCTGTCCATCCGTAAAACAGAAAAGCTGTCAGACGGCGTTACAGCAGTGTCCGGAACCGAGGGCGTGAGCCATGTTTCAGTCAAACAGATGATGTTACAGTCCCTTATGTCCCGTTGGAGACTTATCCTGGCTCTAAGATCGTCTATCTTATTCTCCAAGGATTGGACATTAGCGAGCAGAATGCTCGGTAAAGGAGGACTGTGAGCCCTTTTCCTCAGTCTGTTGCGAATACCAGCGCTATTTCCACGGTTTTTCTTGTTTTCCGTCTCCTATGGCCTTTGTTCTCCGCGTTACGAAGAATCTCAAGAGGCCACGACGGATTCGGTGATAAAGTGTCCTGAACCAGGTCAGTGAAGCGGTTTCCAATGTCCAAGAGTGTACCTTTGTCATAGGTGATCAGTGCAGACGTTATGTGTGTAAAAAGAGAAATCAAAAGTAAGTAAAAAAGTAAATAAAAACACAGTCTTAGTGGAGCGACCTGGACGGTGACCGAACATAGCAGCACCATCTTGGATAATGATGGCGATTATGTCATCCCTTAGAGGCCAAAAACAAAAACGAGCGAGTCCAACACAGCTCATGGTTTTAACCAGAGTGCCACTGTAGACATCAGTATCCTGTATGATGCCAGGATAAATATCTCCATCATACTTCACAGCACACCATTGACCAATGAGTCCCTCGTTCAAGTCCACAATATGCCGCAGACCTATTTGAGGTGTGTCAGGATGCGATGTACTGGTTGAGGGGGAAGCTTCGTCCCAATGCTGGAACATGACTGTTTCCTTTTTCTTTAGGTATCTCTCCCTGTCTCTTTTAAGTCTCTCTTCATATTTTATAGGGTCAGCTTTTATCTTGTCCCTATAGCCCTGTGACCTTTCTTTTGTTGTCTTAGGTGGCATCTTAAAAATAGAAAAAAAAGAAATCAATTAATATAAAAGTAATATAATTTAGAAATAAAAATAATACCATAATATAAATATAAATGTAAAAAGTATTGTAATATATTATAATATAAAAGTAGTACACAAATCTACTCTCGCAATCCATATCAATTGTACTTTGTAACCATAAATGTCATTTCCACCACATGCTGTCATTTCCACCACAGAGGGCAGTGTGGTGGAAATTACATTTCTGTAGTTTTTTGTGAAAAAATGGAAGATAGCTTCACTGATTAGCTTTGAATTAGTACTTAGCATTTCATGTATGCAAAATACTCTTTTTTAACTTAAAATTTTTAGCTTTTTAAAAACACCCTTGAAGGTACAGCGTGTTTGGAAATGATGTAGAATAAATATATTTACTGATCAAGAAATATTTACCTTGATTTTTCTTGATTTGTTGTTGATGAAAATTTAAATTCCCTCCATGTCCAACATGTGCTCTGATGTCACTAAACATTTCCATAGAAGCCACCTAAACAATCTTTCACACAAACTTTTTAAAGGGACATTACAGTGTTGTGGTGGTGGAAATGAATACTGTGCGACAGCTATATTTTGTATAAAAAGTAATACTGATAGTGGTCTCACATTAAATACTATAATGTATTTTAATTATTTTACTAGTGCTAAATTCAGGTACATTAATAGTTACCAGTCATATTTTTAAACTGTATTTTCATTGTTGAAGTTTAAAAGTCTGGGAGTGCGACAAGGAGAAAACAGTGATTTTGACACCTAAAAGGAGGCTGCAAAGTATGAAAACATCATAATAGAAAGGTAGTAAAAAGTTTTTAAGGTGGTTTTATTGTTAGTTTGACAAAGAAAGAGGAATTTGTCCAAAATTATATGTATTTTTAAAAATATGACCAAAGAACATAAAAGTGCCCATAGTCTAAGAATCTCCCTAATATTGTCACATGTGTATTTCCATTTAGTTCCTGTTTTGCCCTTATTTGGTTTTTCCTGTTCTTGTTTCCAGTCATTAGTTCATTAGTCATTATCGTTTAGTCATATCACCTGTGTTTAATTAATCATCTCGTTTACTCTTTTGTTCCTGTTCCTTTATAAGCATTCAGTTTTGTTCTAGCCCTTGTCGTGTCTTAAGGTTAATTTGGTTTATGCTGTGATCTGTTCCAGTGTTTTCATTTATATTACTAAAATACTTGTTTCTCTGAATCCCTCGTCTTCCTGCTTGTTTGGATCAGCTAACCGTGACAGAAGACACGACCCTAAAACTGAAGATGGACGAACATGCCCAATTTATTTTGATGGCTCACGCCACCAAGGAACCTCTGGATTTTGCACGGGCTTTTGTTCGGCTCGCCCTCACCAGCTCCCTAGAGGGAGATGTGCTCAAAACGCTGTTCCGGCTTGGGATCTCATACCACCAAAGGATTGAGCTCCCAGACACCTCCAACCTTAACTGGAGGGAAGCGATTATCAGGTGTCTGGAGAGTCTCCGATCCCGAGCCGGAACCCCGCCCGCAGCGATGATGGTTCCGCCGCCTGAGGCGGAGATGATGGTTCCGCCGCCTGAGGCGGAGATGATGGTTCCGCCGCCCGCGACGATGATGATTCCGCCGCCTGAGACGGCGAGGATGGTTCCGCCGCCGGCAACGATGATAGTTCCGCCTCCCGAGGCGATGAGGATGTTTGCGCCGCCCGAGGCGCCGAATATTGTGCCGCCACCCGCGGCTCCTGTCCTCTCACCAGTGCCCGCTCCTCGCAAGTGCCCTCCAGTGCCCGCTCCTCGCAAGTGCCCTCCAGTGCACACTCCTCGCAAGTGCCCTCCAGTGCCCGCTCCTCGAAAATTCGCCCTCAGCCCTCCATCAATGCGGTGCGAGCCCCACGGGACTGCCATCCTCCAGCGTCGCCAGGGCTGGAGTTTCCTTCACCTCCAGCCTCCGAGGCCCGGAATCTGCCTCGGCCCGTGGCGCGACACGACAACTGTCGCGTCTGGTGTAGACACGGTGTTAATGTCTAATATTAATTTGAAATCTTCTAAAGCACAAAACAGACATTCCAAATACAAGATGGTAGTCACCATCAGAGAAAGCGCCGTCAGAAGAACCTCTGATGCCACTGAACTTGTGACCACTGGCAAAGTTTTAATGGCTACAAGGACTGACAACACTGGAGGGTCCGCCACCCTGGATGCCAGCCCGAACACCTCAATACCTTTGTACAGTCGGTTATAGTGGCCATGATAGCTGAGGACTCTGGTGACCATGAAGGGTAGAGACTCTGGTGTGGTGGTCATGTTGTACTAAATGCATGTGTAATATTCACAATAAGAAATCGGGTTACACTTAAATTTTGTTGTTCATGTTACAATGTAATTATACACATAAGTACTGAGTAATATTAATTAACTACATGTACTTATATGGATAGGTTCAAGGTTCTTGTTTTTATTTGTCACATACACAATCATACAGGGTATAATCAGTAGTGAAATGTAGATCAGGACGGGTCCGCTCAATGGACAGTGCAAAAAAAAAATAAAAAAAATAAAAGATTATACATAACACAGGAGCATATCTATAAATATAGGTAGGAATAAGATAAAAATAAAAGTAATAATAATAATAGTAATAGTACAAACAAGAAATAAAATAAGGAGTAAAATGTGCAATGAACTAAAATGTGCAATACAGTCAACTGAGGGTTTAATAAATATTAATATAACCAGGGATGTGCAAGATGAATGTGCAAACAGGATGAACCGGGTATGTACACATAGCAGCAATGCGGATGATGGAGAATGATGGGTGTCGCAGTTAATTAAATGAGTCCTGTAGATGTTTATGAGACTGAGTTTAGGAGCCTGATGACCTGAGGGTAGAAGCTCCTTCTCAGTCTCTCAGTTTTTGCCATCACACTTCTGAAGCGCTTGCCCGAAGGAAGTGTGATGAAAAGACGGTTACCGGGGTGATATGAGTCCTTGATTATTTTTGCAGCTCTGCTTCTGCAGCGTTTGAGGTAGATGTCCTGCAGAGAGGGGAGGGCAGACCCAGAGATGCGCTCAGCTAAGCGCACGACTCTCTGCAGGGCCTTGCAGTCCTGATTTGTGGCGTTACTGTACCACACTGAGATGCACTGAGTCAATACACTTTCTATGGCCCCTGAATAGAAAGTTTTCAGGATTGCTGGTGAGACCCTGAATTTCCTCAGCTGTCGCAGATGGTACAGTCTTTGCCTGGCTTTCTTGACCTGTGTTTGAATGTGTGCAGTCCAAGTCAGGTCCTCGGAGATGTTTACACCGAGGTACTTGAAGCTGCTTACTCTCTCCACAGGGGTCCCACTGATCATAAGAGGAGTGTAGGGCCGCTGCTGTCTCTTCCTGAAGTCTACAATCAGCTCTTTAGTTTTGCTCACGTTCAGAGAGAGACAGTTGTCCTGGCACCATGATGTTAGTCTCTCTACCTCACCCAAGTATGCGGTCTCATCATTGTTGGAAATGAGGCCCAGAACCACAGTATCATCAGCAAATTTGACAATAGAAGTGGAGCTGTGAGAGGACACACAGTCGTGTGTGTAGAGAGAGTAGAGCAGGGGACTCAGAACGCAGCCCTGCGGGGCTCCTACGTTCAGGGTGATGGAGTTGGAGGTGAACTGGCCCATTTTCACCACTTGTGGTCTGCCGGTGAGGAAGTCTTGGATCCAGTCACAGAGTGGAGTGTTTAGCGAGCCGAGGTCTGAGAGTTTGACAGCTAGCTTGGAGGGGACTATAGTGTTGAAAGCTGAGCTATAGTCAATGAATAACAGTCTGACATAGTTGCCATTTTTGCTGTCAATATGAGTGAGGGAAGAGTGCAGTACCTGAGAGATGGCATCATCAGTAGACCTATTTGGGCGATAGGCAAACTGAAGAGGGTCCAAGGTAGCAGGGATGGAGGAGCATATGTGTTTCTTTAAAAGTCTCTCAAAAACCTTCATGACTGTTGATGTGAGGGCAACTGGACGATAGTCATTCAGGCAAGAGGGTTTACTGTTCTTAGGCACAGGGATGATGACAGATTTCTTGAATGAGGTGGGAATCACAGAGGTAGCAAGGGACTCGTTAAAGATGGAAGTAAACAAACCAGCAAGCTGATCGGCACACGATCTCAGAACGCGACCAGTAATCCCATCAGGTCCGGCGGCTTTTCTGATGTTTACTCTCCTTAATTCTCTCCGGACCTCGTCCTCCGTCACGGTGATAACATGATCAACATCGCTGCTCTGTCTGCTGCTTCCTGACGCGTTGATCGGCAGAGTCGCGCCGCCGTTGCGATCGAAGCGGCCGTAGAAGATGTTTAGCTCTTCGGCCAGCAATGGATCTGCTCTCACCTCGGCGGAGGGGTTATATCCAGAGGAACAGATGGTCTTCAGTCCCTGCCACATGCGTCGAGAGTCATTGAGCTGAAAGTGTGACTCAATTCTCTCTCTGTATCGGAGTTTAGCAGCTCTAACTGCCCGTCGGAGAGCATAACATGATGATTTGTAAACGCTCATGTTTCCTGACAGAAGACCGGCGTTGTATGCGGCAGTGCGTTGGTTAACCGCAGCCCGCACCGTTCTGTCCACCCACGGTTTCTGATTGGAGAATGTCCTTATTGTTACCGTTTCAGTGGCTTGTTCGGTTAGCATGTAAACAAAGCTTAGTGCTACATCCGTGAACTCGCTGACGTCAGCTGAACTCGCCCGGAACATGTCCCAGTCGACGTCATCAAGAGACGCCTGCAGCATAGCTTCAGAATGGGAGGACCAGCGCGTCACTTCCCTCACCCCCGGGATTCCTGAACGATCCTTTGTTTATATTCCGGTGTGAGGAAAATGGCCGCGTGATCAGACTTACCAAAAGCTGGCAAGGAACGAGCTTTATAGGCATTCTTGAACTGAGTGTAGCAATGATCCAGTGTATTCGGTCCTCTAGTTGGACAGGATACATGCTGATGGAAGTTCGGCATTACTTTCCTGAGGTTGGCTTTGTTAAAGTCCCCAGCGATGATAGAGGCAGCGTCAGGGTGTTTGTTGATGTAAACGCTGAGCTCTTCGTGGAGTTTGGACAAAGCCAAGCTCGTGTCTGCCTGAGGTGGAATGTAAACGGCAGTAGCGATGATCGCGGAGAACTCGCGGGGTAAATAGAATGGGCGGCAGATAATGGAGAGATGTTCCAGATGAGGCGAGCAGGAACGCGACAGAATGGAGATATTCCTGGGGTCGCACCATTTCTTGTTAATCATGAAACACACTCCACCGCCCTTGATTTTTCCGGCCTCAGCTGTTCTGTCCATCCGTAAAACAGCAAAGTTATCAGACGGAGTTACTGCAGTGTCCGGTACCGAGGGAGAGAGCCATGTTTCAGACAAACAAAGGATGTTACAGTCTCTAATGTCACGTTGGAAACTAATCCTGGCTCTAAGATCGTCCATCTTATTTTCCAAGGATTGGACATTAGCGAGCAGAATACTGGGGAGAGGGGGGCTGTGAGCTTTGTTTCTCAGTCTGTCACGAATTCCAGCGCGTCGCCCGCGGTGTTTCTTTCGCCTTCTGGGATTATTCGGGTGGCCTTTGTTGAACTCGGCGTTCCGAAGAATCTCCAACGGCCACGCTGGATCCGTGGGTAAAGTGTTCTGAAGCAGGTTAGTGCAGCGGTGTCCGATGTCCAAAAGTGTTCTTTTGTCATAGATAAATAGTGCAGACGTTAATCGTGTAAAAAGAGAAAGTAAAAATACGTAAAAGAGTATATAAAAACACAAATTGAGCGGAGCCATCCTTTAACGTCGACTGAACACAGCAGCGCCGGAAGCGGAGTGAGCAGCGCCGGAAGCGGAGTGCTCCGCTTCCGGCGGTTAGGGTTTGGGTTTGGTTTGGCTTAGGTTTACTTGCATGTAATTATGCATATTTTTTTGGTATTATATTAGTAAGTACATGTAACATGTATGACAAGGACACCGTAAAATAAACTGTTACCAGAATTCAGCTCTGACTAAATAATTTGTATACAGAATGCGTAGTTTGCAAATTAGTTCACGCACATATTTTTTCTTACACGTAGCGTAAAGTCTTTCCCCCGGGCAGTGGCTACGTCACAACACACTTCCGCCATCTTTCGGAGGAAAGCTGCCTCAGTGATTTGTTGATAGGTGAGGGATCCAGCGGCAGGGAAGATTGTGAATGCTGCAGCCTGAGGGGGCTGAAACAAAGCCCCCTGGAGGAGAAATACAGCCACTACAACTAGTGAAACCATTGAAAAAAATCTATATGGGAATTAATTAGTTTCTTACAAAAGTGATCTGCAGGGGTGCCGCTATGGGGAGGGTTGGGGGTCTCATGTGGGGTTGGTGCCCCTCAGTAAAAATCACCTTGTGGGCCCCCCTTGTCAGGCCCTTGGAATTGTCCTAACCTTCTGCCCTGTTACGGCGCCCCTGGTGATCCGTTTTCATGAAATATGCCATATTTTCCTGTTCTTTCCTGTGTCTTTAACAATTACCCTGGTGAGTGGAATAATGTCTCAAACCTACAGATTAAATCATCCAGTTCTGCAGTCACTGTTATCTGTCTTTTAATTAGCACAAATCACATGCAGTGCATCTGAATATATACAGATTTTAGTTTAACATGTAGTTCTTTTTTCTTATCAAGTGTTTCCATGTATGGGGGTTAATTATATGTACTGCTGTCTATGCAACAAATTGCATCTTGAGGACTTAAAGATTGAAAGTAAAAGTGGTGACCCATCAAAACACTATATATTTGAATGATACACCCATTTCAGGGCCCGTATTCTTAAATATTCTAAGAATCCTCTCAGAGAGCTCCTAATTTAGCTTAAAAATGTCTAACTAGTCTTAGCTTAAAAGTGATTCAGGACCAATCTGAGAGCAACTCTGAGCGAGGAAAAGACAAAAACTTTTATCTTAGTGAGGAGGTAGGGCTGACCCCGTTGCTAGCTATGACACAGCCTTTTGAAGACTGTGATTGGTTGGTTGTCCAAGAAGGAGATAAAAGAACGCTTTTAAGAGTAGGGTATATGCTTTCACTTACGTGCGTAATTTTTCCTGTTTTACTGAACTCTCTCTCTCTCTCTCTCACACACACAAACACACACACACACACACACACACACACACACACTCCTCACTCCTCATTACATTACATTACTCAATACACTCCTCATTAATCACAACAACATCAGGTGTATTAGCAGACAGATGAGAAAAAAATTCAGAATTATTATTGAGATACTGAACACACACACACACACACACACGCACACACACACACGCACACGCGCACGCGCACACGCACAAACACACACACCTGCACACATTATATATGTAGCCTATATATATTCTTTATTTTTTATTTACCATGCTGTCATATTTAACATATTTTATAAGAAATGAACAGTGACACAATAAGGTTCTGAAAGTGCTGTAATTGTTTGTGTGATCTCTTTGCTTATAGAAAGTTGTGACAGACCCAAATCCTCACTGCTGCATAGTTGCATTTTTCCAGTTGCCAAATATGTTAATGCAGTTAATGTAGTGATTACACTCTTAAAAACAAAGGTGCTTCACGATGCCATAGAATAATCTTTTTGTCTAAATGGTTCCATAAAGAACCTTTAACTTCTGAAGAACCTTTTTGTTTCACAAAAGGTTCTTTGTAGTGAAAGAAGGTTCTTCAGATTATAAAAAGGCAAGAAAGAGATGGTTCTTTAAAGAACCTTTGACTGAATGGTTCTTTGTGGAACCAAAAATGGTTCTTCTATGGCATTGCTTGAAGAACCTTTTGAAGCACCTTTATTTTTAAGAGTGTACTTCCATTTCTGGCGCTATGGCATTTCTGCACGGTGTCGGAGATGTTAGCGTGTCTCTAATAAGATCGGTCACAAACATGATCCCTGCACCAACTATCCTGAAAACTTTCTATTCAGGGACCATAGAAAGTGTATTGTCTCAGTGCATCTCAGTGTGGTATGGAAACAGCTCCAGTCAGGACTGCAAGGCCTTGCAGAGAGTTGTGCGCTTAGCTGAGCGCATCTCAGGGTCTGCTCTCCCCTCCCTGCAGGACATCTACCTCAAACGCTGCAGAAGCAGAGCTGTCAAAATTATCAAAGACTCAAATCACCCCGGTAACTGTCTTTTCACTCTGCTGCCATCTGGTAAGCGCTTCCGATGCCTGATGGCAAAAACTGAGAGACTTAGGAGGAGTTTCTTCCCCCAGGCCATCAGGCTCCTAAACACAAACTAAGCCTCTTAACATCATCATGACTTTCTTTATAATCACTAACAATCAGTAAGATATTCATTATTCTCTACCTCATACTGACAGTATATTTGCACACAACACTTTCTGTGTCTTGGTATCTTATTATCATATTTTTTTATTTATTTTTTTGAGATTGCTGCTACATGTCAACCATGTACAACCTGTTTGCACATTCCTCTCTCATACAGTCATGCTTATCTTAATATTTAATTCTACAGCATACTGTCATGCACATTCTTTTATATTTTTTTATTTTATATTTTGTTCTTTATATCTTTATCTTTTTTATTCATTTTATTTTATGTATACTTCCCTTGTGTTGTATTCTATAATATTTGCAGTCCTTGGAGCGGACCTTACTCACATTTCACTGCTGGTTATACACACTCTGTGTAGTCGTGTATGTGACAAATAAAACTTGAAACTTGAAGCTTGCACGATCTAATGTGTAGTGTCTTATTAACTCACTATCATGCGTTGTGTGCAACACATTTCTTCTCCCTCTTCATGTTTCGTCCATTTTCTCCACTGCTAAAGAAACTCTTAAGCCTCTTAAAAGTCGTCGTCCGTACTCCTAACAATTTTGGACCTTAAGACCTCTTTTAAGGGTTAAGATGTGTTCTGCATGACTTTTTTTCTTTACTAGGATATTTTCTTTAATTTTAAGAGGAAACACCCACATTTCTAAGAATATTCTTAGAATTTTGTTACTAGGAGCAACTCTTAGCACTAAGATTTTTTTCATGAATACAGGCCCTGGTCTTGAAGCACCTTAGTGAAGCAATAAGTGATCAGGCTGGATTAGGTAGACACTAAAAATGTGCAGTGTTTAAGGGGTTCTAATATAATGTTTGAAAACACTTCTGTAAATCAAACTCTAATGTAACACATGAGCTCCTAAATGTGGTAATGTTGATAGAAATTCACCACAAATCTGTGTATCTTACTTGGAACACAAAGGGTGAATTTTCTCAGTATAATGAAGTTGTATGAAGATCAGGGCTGTTAATAATTTATCCTTTTGTGTTTCACAGAAGAAAGTCATACATATTTGGAATTATGAGTAAATGGTAACAGAGTTTTATTTTAGGGGACTTTAAAGCTAATAAGTAGCTGAGAGAAAAATTGAGAGAGAAAGTGTCAAAGTTGTCAAATGATTAGAGGAAATAAACAGCAAGGACAATATATTTTCTGTTTTTTTTTTTTCAAAGTAGTTTCAAAATGTAATAGTAATTTTCTTTTAGTAGAAATGTCTAATAAAAATGTAATATACTATGGTCAGAAATGTCTTAAGTAAATTTAACATTACACAATCAGAAATGCAAGAAAAAAACTATTATATTATCCTGTAGTTTGCCTGAAAATAATGTAGCATTTGCTGGCTGTTTGTATATTTTTTTATCCTTTTACATGTAAGCATGCAATGTTAACGTCTTTCACATGGAATGAATGAATGAAGGAATGTAGTTTGACTTCATTCCCTACAGCCTGCTGCTCTTAGTTTCTGCACAGTCATGAAACACTGACCATGAAACAGTTTTAAAAAAAGAAAATCCACATTGTTCTCAAGGGGGCATCTTCCCCATCTTCCCCTTTTCATAAGAGCATTTTTCCATAATAACTGATAGGGAGGTAGAGCATAAATATAAAGTTGTTACTAGCAGTTTGTAAAAGATAATCGGTAACACTTTATAATAACTGCACCTTTATAAAGCATTGTCCCAACATTAATAGGCATTAGTAAGCAGTTTATAAATACAGCTATAAAGGTTTTGTTCTTGAGCATATCTATAATGTTTAATAATTGTATTTTCATACTTTATCAATTTATCATTTCTAAATTATTACGCTATTTACAAACAAGTTATTTAGGAGTTGTCAGTGGTTCATAAGATCATTTAGCAAGTGTAAGTCAATAATAAACTATTTAAATGTGCATTTATAAATATTATTTAGACACATGATAATAGTTGCTCAGTGTGTTTTATTAACACATATTCCTGCTGTAATTTATGATTAAGGTAGTTATAAAACATTCAGTAGTTGTCAGTCATCTATTTTTGTGAGCTCATCTAAAGTGAGGACTATTTATGCCTTGTAAAGCATTTACAAAGGAGATTTAAAGGCTCAGTTATCTTACAAACAGAAAAATTAAACAAAAACAATACAGAGGGATACAGAACTCAGAAATATTTATTTCAAGATGCAAAAATGAAACTGTACAACTGTACACTTGATAAGAAAATTAGAAATAAACCTCTACAATGTCATTAAAATAAATAATAAAAAAAAAAATCAAGTGTACAGTTGTACAGTTTAATTTTTTGCATCTTGAAATAAATATTTCTGAGTTCTGTATCCCTCTGTGTTGTGTTTGTTTAATTTTTCTGTTTGGAAGATAACTGAGCCTTTAAATTTCGTCTGTGATGGATATGCTTATAAATCAAAAATGTAACGGAGCCGACAAGACGAGAGGCGTGCGGATCCATTTGCAAAGCTTTATTAGACAGAGACATGGTCATAACAGGCATGGTTCAAACAGTGGCAAACAGGTATATTGAGGGCAAGACAGATGAGTACTCAAGTCAACAGGCGTGGTCTTTGATCGGCGAACAGTATCCAGAGGGCTTGACAAGGTGGGTAATCCGATAACGTGAGCAATAATTCAGGCGAGGTGCAAACAGAGTCTGAAACAGCAGGTAAAGGGTTAATCCAAGATTCAAGGCAGAAGATCAGGAACCAGACAACAAGGCAACACAAAAAGACTAGACTTAAACTAAAACTAGAAACGGAAACTAGGAAAGGCTCTGTAAAGCAGCTAACACTTGGAGAGTGATAAATGCAGAACAATACAGAAGACCAAACAGAAAACACACACGGAATGGCTTGGTTAAAGTAACTAAAGCCCGATTCGGACGGTAATTGTTTCTCATAAGGACGTCTGTAAAAATACATTTACATATCACCTCAGTGATAAAACTCATGGATTCGGATGGCGATTTATTCACAGTGGAGGAGCGAGTTCTGTGATCCTGCACACCCGGGAACACGCTGCTCACATGACCAGTCACATGATTGTCTGCTGTAAATAAAATGAATTTTATTTACAAATGTATTCTTATTATTGTGTAAAATGTATTTAAAAATACTTATTATTATGTAAAATGTATTATTATTATTCCAAGCATATTTTATAATATTTATTATTTGATTATTTAAATCTCCTGTTTAAAAATATGAAAATAGACGCGGTATAGTTGTATATAATTATACGTGATATATATATCTGTTTATAATACACATTTTAAAATTGTATTGCATACCTGCTGCTGCCATAATAAAGACCCATTTGAACATTTATGTGCTTTTCATCTTTTTCTGCTCCCAGTCGCTGTGGTTGAGCAGTCATGAAGTATTGTTCTTTTAAATACTTTCCAGCATTTCAGAAATGATATGTAAATTACACCGAAGTACAACGTTACGGTGTTCGGGAGTGCTCAAAAAGGGATTAAACACTGAATTTTGAATCGATTTCTTCTCGTAAACTCAGAGATGTGGATTCGGACAGCAATTAAATTACCACACGACCTCGGTGTTTGTCAAAAAACAGTAGGTAATTTGGCCGGGGATTTTCACGGGGGTGGTGAGAGATAAACACCGACATCCTGGATTCGGACGGCAATTAAATCACCAACTACCCCCTGTATATGGTGAAAATCACTTACGTCCCCCTGAGAAACAATTACCGTCCAAATAGGGCTTAACACTAGGAGAGTGCTAAACGCTAAACAATACTCGGCAGAGAGGAAGAGGAAGTCCATGGTTTAAGTAGGGTGTGTGATTGTGTGATAGTTCTCAGGTGTGAGTGTGTGATTGAGACAGCTGTGTGTATTTAGTGCAATGAATGATGGGAAATGCAGTCCAGTGTGATGTGTGGTGTGAGAGTCAATATGATGGAGAGGTGACCTCTTGTGGCAGTCGGACAAAAGACCGCGAACCAGATTCGTGACAAAGAACAAGGCATTTATAGCTGTATTTATAAAATGCTTACTAATGCCTATTAATATTGGGACAATGCTTTATAAAGGATGAACTGACTATATACTAATGCTTAACTAATGATTCATAGTGTGCAGTTATTATAAAGTGTTACCAGATAATCAACAATAGTGAGAACATAAGTTAAAGACATCAGAAAAATGTTCACTTAATTCATGTCTTCAGTTCCTCTCATCCATACAGAAAGGAAACTAATAACCCTACTAGAGCAACACACATGGAGAAGGACACAGAATATGATCCATTAGAGCTAACAGTTGTAGATCCACTGGACCTAACAGTTGTAGAAGGGCTCTTTATAGAGGCGAAACATGTGCCCACATTTCCCACCCTGTCCACAGCTACCAGCTCTACTTCCTGAGAACAACAGGAAGCATTATAAGATGCCACAGTCACATTTGTGCCATCCGCACTCATCACATTACTTAAGCTGAGAGAGCCATTGCCACGACTGAGGGACACTCCGGCTATGCCTGTACCGTTAATGTCTGTTAAGTTGGCAGAGAGTTCCCATGATGCTCTGCTGCATTCCACAGGACAGTCAGCTTTGATTCTCACTACCTGACAGACAGGGCTAGAGAAATCAGTGACCTTCCAAAAAAAAGAAAAAAATAGATGTTAATCAAAGTCAATGAACGGATAAAATGCTAATAATGTTTGCATATAAAACACAAAGGCAGAGTTATGCAGAAAGCTATATACTCTCCTCAGTGAATGTTAAATATTAATAATATATACTCTTGTTTTTCTTCAGCTTTCATAACGGCTACCTTAGTCATGACAGTGAACCGCAGTGCCACGAAATTCGAGTCACCGGACTCTGGATCTTCTGCTTCAGTGGTGAGTGTGACACCACTGACATGTCCCTGACTTTGTGTCAGAGGGTGCAGTAAGAGTTACGATTCCCTGAGCACTTCCCTCTGTCCCCGTGTCCAGAGAGTTGGGGAAAGACACATTGAAGCTGCGGTCCGTCCGGGCCCAGATAGTTTAACTTCCGCCTGTAGCATTAGTGACCAATGTAAAGTTAAGAACCAAAGGGATTCCAGGTTCTATAGTGCTGCTTGGTTGGGCCTGAGAAGGGATATGGTTAATATGGTTAGAGATATTGCCAGTTTATTTTGCATGTCTCACACATATTATTTTCATAGGTTTTGCAAATTCCATGGAAGTCATGAATTTTCATTTTTGGGTGAACTGGCTCTTCAAGCTCACCGTGATAGTAACTCTAGAGCCTTGCTGCTGCGTGGGTGACTGTCTATGGAATCAAATAGGCAAAGATCGTGTTGAGTCATTTAACAGCCCGTTAAACAAACGCCCACTCTGGGATTCTGTCTATGTTGACCAGGAAGTCTGTCGCACCCAATGATTTAATGGTTCCTTTAACAACATCAGATCCTGAAGCTCCAAGTAGAAGCACGTCAGTCACTAGCTGCGTTTACATGGACCATAATAATCCGATCATAATAGGACTAAAGCACAATCGGAATAAAAAAAGTCACATGTAAACACATCAATCGGATTGAATTGGCCAGATCTGATTAAAATTTCGATCGGATTGTAAGGGGTGGTTTATTCCTTTTGTAATCCGAACGAGAGGACATGTAAACACTTGATCGGATTGAAAACCGAAACTGGAAAGTACTGCACATGTGCAGTGACGTAAAAATAGCGTAATGACGTATGACGCACAGAACTAGCTAGCTGTTCTTCCTGGTGCATAAAGTGTCATAAATGAGTGTCCAGTCATTCTAAAACTCTGCTTTCATTCAGAGTATGTGAAGTGGAGCAGGACAACGTCCCACCAGTCCTTGTTTAAGACCTTCATCCACAGACGACTGGTTTTGGGCACGGGAAGGGCACTTTTACTGCTTTCTAAAGTAAGCAGCACTGCACAATAGTTAATGTGCTGGTCGTCGCCTAATTAGGACCCGAAGTAAATAAATATCAAGAGTGCTTTTTAAAACAATACGCGACAACAGCGGGAAACTCTGAATATGCATGCAGTGTGAGCATGTCAAAAGATTAAATCCGATCAGAAGCTTGGGACATATAAACGATCACATCAACCCGATCACTTTATTTAGCGTTCATGTAAACACTATGTTCGGATTCGTCAATAAGAATGAATTCATTCCGATGGAAGCAAAAAGTGTCCATGTAAACGTAGCTACTGTTACTGAATCCCCTCCGGTAACAGAGACAAACAAAGTAGTGTTCCGACCTGAGCAATCATAGAAGCATTTTGTTTGTTTCATTCACATTGATGACACCTACTTAAATCATTCAAAAAATAATAATACAAATAATTTGTTATGTTTATAAACTCCCGTTCACTAAGATTTTTTTTTTCAAGAAATTAATTATTTTGTTCAGCAAGGATGCATTCAATTGATCAGAAGTGACAATAAACATATTCATAATGAACATTCTATTCATCAAAGAATCATAAAATTACATGCATTACTGTGTTGAAAAAAAAAACATATACAGTGCTGCTTGAAAGTTTGTGAACCCTTTACAATTCCTGAAAGAAGACAAGGAGAACCCCATCAAACAAATAAGACAAAAATAATTTCTGTCATTTATTTAATGAGAAAAATGATCCATTGTTACATATGTGTGTGTGTTGCAAAAGCATGTGAATACTTGCTTTCAGTGTCTGGTGGTGTGACCCCATTTTGCAGCAAAAACTGCAGATAAAGTTTCTTGAAACTGGTGATTAGTCCTGCACAACATCTTGTAGGAGTTTTAGCCCATTCCTCAGTACAGAACCACTTTAACTCTGTGATGTTGTTGGGTTTCTTTCTGTGAACTGCTTGCTTCAGCTCCTTCTACAACATTTGAACAATTGAATTAAGGTGTGGACTTTGACTTGGTCATTCCAAAACATTAACTTTGTTCTTCTTTAACCAATTTTTTGTAAATCAACTGTGTGCTTGGGGTCATTGTCTTGCTGCATGATGCTCTTTTTCTTGAGATTTAGTTCTCAGACAGATGTCCTGGCATTTTCTTTTAGAACTTGCTGGTATAGTTCACAATTCATTGTTCCATCAATGATGGCAAGCCATCCTGATCCATATGCAGTCCTCTGGCTTGTCCACGTGATCTTTAGCAAGCTTCAGATGGGCAGCAATTTTCTTTTTGGAGAGCAGTGGCTTTCTTCTTGCAACTCTGCCATATACACCATGGTTGTTCAGTGTTCTCCCGAAGGTGGACATATGATCTCATGAAATTGTAAAGGGTTCACAAACTTTCAAGCAGCACTGTATATATTAAGCTCCACAACTGTTTTTAACACTGATAATAATAAAATTTCTTGGACACCAACTTGTCGTATTAGAATTCTACTTTGCCATCATAAATTACATTTTAAAATATTTTAAAATAGAAAATATTTTTTTAATTTTAATAATATTTAACTTTTTTACAGTTTTACTATTTTTGATCGAATAATGCAGCTTTGGTGAACATAAGGTGAATGTTCTCCCAAAAACATTTTTTACCTACCCCAAACTTTTGAACGGTAGTGTAACTGTTTAGTAATAATCAAGAAAACAAATGAAGAAGATGATATCATACCCATGAAAGGACGATTGGCTTTCGGTGTGAAGTCACCTCCTTCTAACCGCTCCACAAAGTTAAAGAGAAAGTTCACAGAACTCTGACTTGTAATCACAATTAAAACATAGTGAAAGTAGCATCACTATTGTGACACAACATTGATTGGAATGTTCCAATGGAAACCTCTTCAGCTTTTATTTCTCCCAAAACCATTGTTTGTTGTAATTTGCTCTAAAAATTAAAAAGTGGGATGATCCACTGTCAGGATCATGGTCCTGTTTTGCCCCCGTTTCTGTTCAGTGTTCCCTTATTTCGTCATGTTCCTGTCCTCGTTTAGTCTAATTCGTTCATTCCCTGCACCTGTGTTTAATTAATTATCCTGTGTATTTAAGTTCCTGTCTGTGTAATTCTCCACTGTCGGGTCTACTTGTTTGCGACGTGTGTTGCTCTAGCTCCTGTTGTGGATTAATCCCAGTGTTTCCTTGATTAAAGACTGTTAAATGTTTCCCCATGCCACTATCGTCCTTCCTGTAACAGCAGACCATGACATCCACACATTGTGCAATTGAAAATTTGATAAAAAAAAAAAATACAATAACAAAATCTCAATGCTTTACAAATAAAACAGCACACATACTGGCACATTAAACACACTTACCAGTGACTTTAAGGCTGTAGAAGCTTGTAGAGTTAATGTTGATCTTCCATTCTCCTGTCTGGTTGTCAGAGTTGAGTTTTACTCGCTTCAGATTCCCTACAGTCTGGATGCTTCCCAGAGGACCACCTGCCACTGAACCTGACTGAGATACACCTGAAAGACAGGGGAAACAACTTATTTCAAATACTGATTTTGGCATCTTGTTTTTTTTTTTTGTTTTTTTTTTGCTGGACAAAATAAAACTCACATTTCACTCCTCTGCAAACAATGTTCAAGGTAGGTTTACCTGTCTGGCTGTAGATGGTGAAGACTGGAGAGTTTCCAGTGACATACACAGTCACATTGGACAGAGATGGATCTAAGACAAAGGAAAAGTTTTCTTCGATGGCTGGACCTCTCACCACCTGAAGAACAGTCACCTTGAGGAAACACAGAGATGTTTTCATTATGTTGCTGTCACAGTCACCAGTTGAACTGCACTGCATTTCCCAGCATCCCTCTGGCCACTCACCTGCACTCTGTCATTATCACTCACACCTGACCTCTATCAGGGAATCCTCCACACCTGTTACTACCAATCATGCTCCCTATATAACAGCACTCAATCCAGACACTCATTGTCTGGTCTCGAGGTTACAAGCTCTTCATCTGTCTTATCACTTACCTGCTGGATCCTTGAGGCCCTGTGGATGTCTTCCTCAAGTTGATGCTACTGAAGGGAAAGATAAGGACGATTAATTCCTCAGTTTATTAAGCTTCATTGAAATCTGAGTTTTATCACTTAGCTGTTGAGGTTATCTTCAGTTTGTTTAATAAAGAAGCTTTTACCTTACTCACCCTCTACATCCAATGTGTGACAGAAGACCAGACCATAAAAGAGAAGGTTTCAGTGGCATGGATTTTAATAGTGATCCTCCTGAGGAGTACATGCTCCATCTTCATCAAGATGGTCGTTCTCTGGAGAGTTATGTGGAGGAGTTTGTGGAACATGTCCATTGCATGAGTTGGAGCGATTCTGTTCTGAATTACATGTTGCTAGATGATGACTTGCTAGTTATCCTTATGCTTCCGGATGCTGGAGAATTGTCTCTGGTGGATTTTGTTTATCGAGTCCTCCAAGTAATGGGTTCCAGTTTCTATGTGGGTGAAGCGGACGAAGAATCACATGATGTCTCTCCAGTTCCGTCCTGTGGCGGGTGGATCGCTCAAGCTCACCTCAAGCCCCCACCGGAATCCTCCACATCCTTAATCTTCCCTCTACAGATTACTTCCATCCTGATATCCACTCCATCGGGCCCTTTAAAGTCATCACCTATCATGGCCGCTCATCAGTCAAGTTTGCCGGGGGCTCCAAAGCCAAGTCCACCGGCCGCCTACCAATTCAGCTCGCCAGCCACACCGAAGTCACCACCTGTTAAGCCCATCAGTCTAGAAGCTACATGCCTGGCCAGTGGTCCAGACCACACTAGTCTTCCGGTGTTGCCCCTAGCCCGGAAGTGGGTTTCGAACCGTGCTGACTTGGGGGGGGGGGGGGCTAAGGTTGCAGACCCATACAAAGATTGTCATATGGATCCCCTTGAGCAACTATGTTCCATCTATCAAAATGGCCGTCCCCTAGAGGAGTATATCCATGAGTTCCTCACCTGCTCACGGCAGATTTCCCTTGACCGGTGGACCCTTCTGGACTGTTTTTGGAGTGGTTTGGATGAAGAGATTGCTCAGCAGATGCCAGGGGCCGGGTCCAGCTGGACTCTGCCCGATTACATCAACATGGCTCGGTTTGTCAGTAGATCCCGTCTTCTCACTGTCAGCCCAGAAGCATCATCCCTTCGTCCCATCCATCTCAAGCCAAGTCCACCCGCCGCTGACCAATCGTGCCCGCCGGCCGCCGCTGACTCCAGCACTGCGCACACTCCAGTGCCAGCTCCTCGAAAGCACCTTGCTGGGGCTGTTCCTCCACAGTGCCCTCCGGTGCCAGCTCCTCGACAGCGCCCTCCGGCTGCCGCTGACTCCAGCGCAGAGCGCCCTCCGGTGCCAGCTCCTCGCAAATGCCTTCCAGTGCCTGCTCCACGTAAGCGCAACCCCATTTGCGAGTCCAGCCAACAGAGGGTTCCAGTTCCACAGTTTAACCCAGAGGAGATTCCAGTTAAGTTTACTCCCGATCCCAGAGAATCCAGTCCTCTTACCACGGCCAGGAGTGCCGTTCCTGATCCCAGAGAATCCAGTTCTCAAGCCACGGCCAGGAGTGCAGATCCCAGAGAATTCAGTTCTCAAACCACGGCCAGGAGTGCCGATCCCAAAGAATCCAGTTCTCAAGCCACGGCCAGGAGTGCCGATCCCAGAGAATCCAGTTCTCAAACCACGGCCAGGAGTTCCGTTCCCAGAGAATCCAGTTCTCAAGCCACGGACAGGAGTGCCGATCCCAGAGATCCCAAATCATCACTGACTGTGGAAACTTCACACTGGACTTCAAGAAACATGGATTCTGTGCTTCTCCACTCTTCCTCCAGACTCTGGGACCTTGTTTCCAAATGAAATGCAAAATTTACTTTCATCTGAAAAAAGGACTTTGAACCACTGAGTTATTTTTCTCCACAGCACAGGTAAGACGCTTCTGACGTTGTCTCTGGTTCAGAAGTGGCTTGGTAGCCCTTTTCCTGAAGACGTCTGAGCGTGGTGACTCTTGATGCACTGACTCCAGCTTCAGTCCACTCCTTGTGAAGCTCTCCCAAGTGTTTGAATCAGCTTTGCTTGACAGTATTCTCAAGCTTGCAATCATCCCTGTTGCTTGTGCACCTTTTCCTACCCAAATTCTTCCTTCCAGTCAACTTTGCATTTAATATGCTTTGATACAGCACTCTGTAAACAGCCACACCTTTCAGTAATGACCCTCTATGACTTACCCTGGATGGTCATTAATTGAAACTCAAATGTAAATATTCTAATATTTTGAGATACTGATTTTTGACTTTCATGAACTGTAAGCTCTAATCATCAAAATTAAAACAAAAAAAACTTCTGAAATGTTTTACTTTACATGCAATGAATCTAAAATGTATGAAAGTTTCACTTTTTGAAATAACTTACAAGAAAAAATTTACTTTTTCACGACATTCTAATTTATTGAGATGCACCTGTATCACCGCACATATTTACACCCAAAGAAGACCAAGAGGGTTGGACAAATGGATCAACCCAATTATGAAGAGCCTTAAGCTGGAACGACCAATAATATAATTCAAAATTCGGTACAGCCAGTCCTCCTGCGCTATTAGGATGTTGTAATGTGGTAAGTTTAATTCTGGGACATTTATCATTCCAGATAAACTTAGAAATTATGGAGTTGATCTCCTTAAAGTAACCTGGAGGGGGAGAAAGTGGTAGCATAGAGAAAAAAAAAATTTAATAGAGGTAACAAATTCATCTTAACAGTGGAGATTCTTCCTTGGAGAGAGACTTTAAGATTCTTCCATCTTTGAATGTCATTTTTGACCTTAACTAAAATGTTATTACAATTGTCTCTGGCAATCTTATGGATGTTTTTATATATGGTAATGCCCAAATAGATGAAAGATTCCTTAATAGGGATACATGAGAGAATAGAAAAAATAACCTTAACATTGTTAATTGGCATTAAAGCAGATTTGCTCCAATTTATTTTATATCCTGATGGGCTACTAAAATTATCAAATTCCTTAATTATACTAGAGACTGAAACATCAAAGTGGTCTAAATATAGAATAATATCATCAGTGTATAATGAAATACTATGATTATGGTCATGAATCTTAATCGATACTTCAGATTTCCTGATGGCTTGTGCTAAGGGTTCAAGAGATAGACAAAACAATAAGGGGGAAAGCGGACACCCCTGCCTCGTTCCCCGCTGTAAAGGGAATGAGGGGGAAATAATATTGCCAGTTATGACTGATGCTGCAGGTGAGTGGTATAATGTCTTAATCATAGAAACGAAGTGTTCACCGAAGCCGAAACATTGCAGAACTGCCCACATATAATTCCACTCTAGCCTGTCAAAGGCTTTTTCTGCATCAAGTGAAAAGACCGCACAAGGTGTTGGGTGGGAGTCCGCAAAGTCAAGAATATGAAGGAGTCGACGCATATTGTCAGACACATTGCGCCCCTTGATGAAACCAGTTTGGTCCTCCTTGATCAGACTGTGAATTACCTTCTCCATACGAGAAGCAAAAACTTTAGCATAGATTTTTACATCACATGGGATAAGCGAAATCGGTCTGTAGCTGGAACAATCTAATGGATCTTTCCCTTTTTTAAGATGTAATGAAATCAGTGATGTTTTTTGATCTCTATGAAATACCCCATGTTCAATTGCAAAATTAAATGAGTTAGGCATAAGTATCCCTACCAAATCCCAAATTTCTAAATATAATTCAGGGGGGAGACCATCTAGACCCGGCGATTTGCCCTTTTGAAGGCTTTTTTGAGAGACGTGAAGTTCCTCTAAACTTAATGGGGCCTCCAAAGATTCTTTATCCATCTGTGAGATCCGAGGCAGTTCCAATTTATCTAAATACTGCTTACAAATTGGTTCATCAAAATCTGTTTCGGCTTTATACAGATTTGTGTAAAAACCTTTAAATATGTCATTAATTGCCACAGGGTTCGTGGTGACCTGATCATCTGATGATTTTATTGCGCTAATATATGCCTTAGACTTGCATTCTTTCAACCTAAGGGCCAATAAATGACTAGGTCTCTCTGATTCAAAAAAATATTTTTGTGTAGTCCCATGTAAAATAAATTCTGCCTTTGAGTGTGAAAGTAAATCATATTCTTCTTTTAAAGAGGACAGCTGTGTAGCCTGTTGCTCAGTACAATTTTGTTTTTGTAGGTTTTGTAATGATTGGATTTTATTTTCTAATTGTGTAAACTGGTAAATTTTTGCTTTGGCAAGAGTAGAAGAGAAAGATATACAGAAACCTCGTATAGCACACTTAGTCGTTTCCCACAGTATTTGAGGATCCACATCAGAGGGCATATTACTTTCAAGAAATTCCTTAATATATTCTTTTAGAGAAGTAATGAAAGTCTGATTACTTAATAATGATATGTTAAAGCGCCATCTAGGGGACTTGGCTTTAACATCGGAAAGAGGAACACTGCACAAAACAGCAGAATGATCAGATAATAAAATTGGTAATATAGAGATGGAGGAATTAGATGAAATTAAAGATGGGCTGAGAAATATGTAGTCTATCCTAGAGAAAGTCGTGTCTCTTAGAAAAAAAAGTGAAGTCCTTAGCTTTAGTATTCTGAATTCTCCATAGTTCGATTAAGTTGATCTCAGTGATAAATTTATTCAATAATTTAGAGGATGGATTGGCTGTTGTATCAGATTGAGATTTATCTAAAGCAGGATTTATGACAGCATTAAAATCACCACCCACCACTAGAGGGCAATCAATCTCCTCAAGTAAAGTTTTGGAAATCTGTGTAATGAATGCACTGTCTGTCTCATTCGGACCATAAATAGAGACCAATGCTAACCTATTATTATATATTTTGCATCAGATAAAAACAAATCTACCCTTCTCATCACTACCAAGGTGTTCAATCGTTAAATTTAACTTCCGGTTAACAAGGATAAGCACCCCCTTAGTTTTATTTTGAGCGCAGGAAAAAGCTATTAATTTGTAATACTTATTCTGGAAACGTACCACGTCAGATTGCTTTAAATATGTTAAAGCGCCATCTAGGGGACTTGGCTTTAACATTGGAAAGAGGAACACTGCACAAAACAGCAGAATGATCAGATAATAAAATTGGTAATATAGAGATGGAGGAATTAGATGAAATTAAAGAGCACCCCCAACAGCACAGCAATAATGACTTTATGAACTATTTTACTTCCAAAATTGATACTATTAGAGATCAAATTGTAACCATGCAGCCGTCAGCTATATTATCACATCAAATAGTGTACTATAGATCCCCTGAGGAACAATTCCACTCATTCTCTACTATAGGAGAGGAAGAATTGTATAAACTTGTTAAATCATCTAAACCAACAACATGTATGTTAGACCCTATTCCATCTAAACTACTAAAAGAGGTGCTTCCAGAAGTCATAGATCCTCTTTTGGCTATTATTAATTCGTCATTGTCATTAGGATATTTCCCCAAAAACTTTAAATTGGCTGTTATTAAGCCTCTCATTAAAAAAACACAACTTGACCCCAAAGATCTAGTTAATTACAGACCGATCTCGAATCTCCCTTTTCTGTCAAAGATATTAGAAAAGGTTGTATCCTCACAATTATATTCCTTCTTAGAGAAAAATGTATATTTAAATGTACACATATCTGTGAGGATTTCCAGTCAGGACTTAGACCGTATCATAGTACTGAGACTGCTCTCATCAGAGTTACATATGACCTGCTCTTATCATCTGATCGTGGTTGTATCTCTCTATTAGTTCTACTGGATCTTAGCGCTGCGTTCAACACTATCGATCACAACATTCTTTTGAATAGACTAGAAAACTTTGTTGGCATTAGTGGAAGTGCATTAGCATGGTTCAAATCGTACTTATCTGACCGCCATCAATTCGTAGCAGTGAATGAAGAGGTATCATATCGATCACAAGTGCAGTATGGAGTTCCTCAAGGCTCAGTATTAGGGCCGTTACTTTTCACGCTTTTTGTTACCCTTGGGAAATATCATTAGGAAACACAGGGTTAGCTTTCACTGTTATGCTGATGATACTCAGCTCTATATTTCTTCACGGCCTGGTGAAACACACCAAATTGAGAAACTTATGGAATGCATAGTCGATATAAAAAACTGGATGACGAGTAATTTCTTACTGCTAAATTCTGAAAAAAACAGAGGTGTTAATTATCGGACCTAAAACCCCCACAAGTAATAACCTAGAACACTGTCTAACACTTGATGGCTGCTCTGTAAATTCTTCGTCATCAGTCAGGAACCTAGGTGTGCTATTTAATAGTAATCTCTCCTTTGACAGCCACGTTTCTAGCATTTGTAAAACTTCATTTTTTCATCTTAAAAATATATCTAAACCTGAGACCTATGCTCTCAATGTCAAATGCAGAAATATTAATTCATGCGTTTATGACCTCAAGGTTAGATTATTGTAATGCTTTATTGGGTGGTTGTTCTGCACGCTTAATAATCAAATTACAGATGGTTCAAAATGCAGCAGCTAGAGTTCTTACTAGAACCAGGAAGTATGACCACATTAGCCCGGTTCTGTCAACACTGCACTGGCTCCCTACTAAACATCGTATAGATTTTAAAATCTTGTTAATTACTTATAAAGCCCTGAATGGTTTAGCTCCTCAGTACTTGAGCGAGCTCTTATCGCATTATAGTCCTTCACGTCCGCTGCGTTCTCAAAACTCTGGCCATTTGACAATACCTAGAATATCAAAATCAACTGCGGGCGGCAGATCTTTTTCCAATTTAGTGCCCAAACTCTGGAACAATCTACCAAACACTGTTCGGGAGGCAGACACACTCTGTCAGTTTAAATCTAGATTAAAGACCCATCTCTTTAACCTGGCGTACACATAACACACTAATACACTTCTATTATTCCAATCCGTTAAAGGATTGTTAGGCTGCATTAATTAGATCAACCGGAACCGGGAACACTTCCCATAACACATGATGTACTTGTTACATCGTAAAAAGATTGACATCTACGCCAATATTAGTCTGTTTCTTTCTTATTCCGAGGTCACTGCATTCACCAGATCAGATGGTGGATCAGCACCTAGAGACGACCTCTACAGCCCTGAATGTCAGCAGAGACCAGGACACCTAGATGTGCCCCAGAGACAGACCCCCAGTGAGGACCCTGTCACCTACAAAGCCATCAGGACAAGACCTTGGGAACCAGTTGAGCCCTCCAATCTGACTTTGCAGCAGTTGGAATTGAACTGCTCAGAGGAGAAATGGCCCCCCGACTGAGCCTGGTTTCTTCCAAGGTTTTTTTCTCCGTTCTGTCACCAATGGAGTTTTGGTTCCTTGCCGCTGTCGCCTCTGGCTTGCTTAGTTGGGGACACTTCATTTCCAGCAATATCGTCGACTTGATTGAACAGAAAGTTTTTTGAACTGAACTGAGCTGGACGATGCCATCACTGAATTCAATAATGAAATGCCTTTAACTGAAAATTGAGTGTTTAATCTTGTAATTTTACATTATTGACACTATTTTCCCATTTTGATATTGTGCAGTTGCTTTGTCACAATTTGTATTGTTAAAAGCGCTATATAAATAAAGGTGACTTGACTTGACTTGACTTTAGGGCACAGGAAATAGATTTATGATGTAAACATTCTAACACACGGGTTCGTTTAACAGCAGAATTTAAACCATTCACATTCAGTGATAAAATATTTAGAGTACGCATTGAATATTCATAATCCCAAGATTGTACTCAATAAATGAAAAAAAACAGAATCACTTCCATTCTGTAAATAACACGTAAACACTGATGTGCATTTTAGATACCAAACCTCCTAGATGAAAAATCCCTTTAGAAATAAGGTAAAATAAATAAAAGTATAAATGTCTGCTGTAAAAAACAAAAACAACATAAAAATATGAACAACCGACAACCATAAAAACAAGGAACAACTCAGACCGCACATTACCGAGAACAAAGGTCTGACTGAGCAACAAAAAACAGTGATAGGTCGTGACCGATCCACTCCAACGCAAGACATGTCTCCCGAAAGGCTCACACAGCCAAAAAAAAATATTTTTTTACTAATTAAACCTACTCTCCATTAGTCCCCTCTAAAGAAGAAAAATGGAGTGTCAGTCTTACCAGCAAAGAGATCGTTGTACCGGATAAATAAGGACAATATCCCAGTAGGAGAGAGGAGAGAAGAAAACGCAAAAAAATAGGTTTAGCAAGCGTCCATGTTCATCCTGCCATCATCCCCTCCTGGGCAGCTAGGGCAAAGTCCATCCCGGCCGTCACGCCCCTCCCGTCGAGCTGGAGAAACAGCGGCCGCTGCTCCCCCGTCGTCCCCCTGTAGAGCTGCGGCATACGACTTCTGCTGAGACATGGAGCTGATAAAATCCTCCGCTTTCTGAGGGGAATCGTAGCTTCTCTGTTCCCCTTTTGTGCCGTAGCTTAATTACCGCCGGATAGATGAGGAAGGGCTGGAGACCAAGCGCTGTCATCTTCTTCAAAACCGGACCAATTTCTTTTTCTCTTGATCGCTGTAGCCGGACTAAAGTCGTGAAAAAATTGCAGTGTGACATTGCTCTGTGAGCATTTCACCAGATAAGCCTGCCGAGCACCCTTTAGGATATCTGATCTGTCATGCCATCTCAGTACACGGAAGATGAGAGTGCGCGGCCGATCAGAGCCCCTCCCTCCGTCATACAAGCGATGCGCCCGATCAATCTCAATGTCACGGCCCCTCAAGGAAGGAATCCACTTGGAAAGATTAGCTCTGAGGAAACCAGCTGCGTCTGGACCCTCCATCCCTTCTGGGAGCCCCACCAGTCTTACGTTGTTCCTCCTACACCTGTCCTCCATATCTGTCATCTTCTCGGTGAGTTGCTCCAGCTGATCCTTTAAGTCCGTGACTGTCCTCTTATCTTCATGAGCCGCTGCCTGAACAGAATCAACGCGGTCACGTGTCTGCTTCGCTGTGGTAACTATGGCCTCAAACTCCTCTCTTAGCTCTTTAACAGACTTGTTGGTCGCTTGTTTGTCCTCACGCAGTTCGCGCAATGTTGGAATCAGCATAGAGTCCATCGCATCCCTTACTGCCAAATTCACAACCGATTTCAAAGTGCTTTGCTACTCTTTAAATGCTAGTTCAATGCGGTTAGCAATAGCATCGTCGAGGTCTTCTCTGGAGATGGCTGAATCTCTGAATTTTTTCTTCATTGGCGATTGCTCAATCTCTCTTTTCCGATCCCCTTTGTCTGCCTTAGCACTCATGATGGGTCCAATGCAGAGTGGTTTAAATTTTACTGACAGGATCGTAAAATATGTGGCAAAGTGAGCGGAGCGAAAGACTAAGCCTGCATCGCCGTCGATGGGTCACGTCCTCTCCAAGACTGTTTATTTTGAGTTCATCCTCGTCTCCGTGTTCTTCGTTTGTTGTGTGCGTGCTTGTACCTGGATCATTAAATGGGACTAAAATATATTCTGAAGGTTCTTCTGGTGTTCCTCTCCTGCTGTCTATGATACTGAAGGACACTCTCTTTGCCTCCTCAATATCATCAGACATGCTGCCCGTGGTGTCAATCACAAAAGCCAGAACTGAGGTCTGACTGAGGCCCACCAATCTGAGAGAAAGAAACAAAACTTTGATGTTATTCAGTCACGGATTTACTATCTAAAACTTGTAATGAATGTTGATAAAACCAAGTATATGTTGTTCTCAGGTTCAAAAAAATTTGATAATAATTTATCCTCTCTTCAGACCTTACAAGGTTCCGTGATTGAATTAGTAAAAGAGTACAAATATCTTGGCATTATTATTGACGATGTCCTGTCTTTTAGCTCTCACATTACTCAACTGAAGAAAAAATTGAGAATTAAGCTTGGGTTTTATTTTAGGAACAAGTTTTGTTTTTCATTCAATGTAAGAAAGAAATTGGTTACTGCTACTTTTCTACCCGTGCTTGACTATGGTGATGTAGTGTATCAGTTCGCACCATCATATCTTCTATCCTCTTTAGATGCTGTTTATCATGGTGCTTTAAGATTTATATCAGATTGTAAATCCTCAACTCATCACTGTTTATTGTATAACAGAGTAGGTTGGTCTTCTTTGCTTATCAGAAGAAAAATGCACTGGTATTTAATTATTTATAAAGCCATTTTGGGGATGTTGCCATCATATCTCTGTTGTCTTATAAAACAGAAAATTGTTGAGAAATACTTCCTTCGCTCACAAAATTGTTATACGCTCTCTGTTCCTTTTGTTCGATCTGAACTAGGTAAAAAGGCTTTTATGTATGCAGCTCCTACTGACTGGAATCTTCTGCAATCGAAACTGAAATTACAAAATTTGCTGTCTTTGGATCATTTTAAAACAGTTATTCGACAAATGGAAACTGACTCAACAATATGTAACTGTTTTTAAGTGTCTTTAGTTTGTTTGTGTTGTAATATTTTGTGATGAAACCGATGTATTGCTGCCCATTTTGGCCAGGACACTCCTGCGAAAGAGATTCTTAATCTCAGAGAGTCTTTTCTGGTTAAATAAAGGTTAAATAAAATAAAATAAAAATAAAAACTGTCTAAACGAGAACAACAGTATCAATTTCTGATTCTAGGGGGTGCTATGATTTAAAAAAATATATAAATAAATAAATAAATAATCTGCATCAGCTGAATATTTTTTGTTCTAATTAGGCAATTTTTTTAATTTCGATCATTGACACCCTCCACAAAGAGGGTAAGTCACAGAGGGTCATTACTGAAAGGTGTGGCTGTTTACAGAGTGCTGTATCAAAGCATATTAAATGCTTTAATATAGACAAGGTCCCAGAGTCTGGAGGAAGAATGGAGAGGCACAGAATCCATGTTGTTTGAAGTCCAGTGTGAAGTTTCCACAGTCAGTGATGATTTGGGCTGCCATGTCATCTACTGGTGTTGGTCCACTGTGTTTTCTGAAGTCCACAGTCAACGCAGCCATCTACCAGGAAATTTTAGAGCACTTCATGCTTCCTTCTGCTGACAAGCTTCATGGAGATGCTGATTTCATTTTCCAGCAGGACTTGGCACCCGCCCACACTGCCAAAGGTACCAAAAGCTGGTTCAATGACCATGGTATTACTGTGCTTGATTGGCCAGCAAACTCGCCTGACCTGAACCCCATAGAAAATCTATGGGGTATTGTCAAGAGGAAGATGAGAGACACCAGACCCAACAATGCAGATGACCTGAAGGCCACTATCAAAGCAACCTGGGCTTCCATACCACCTCAGCAGTGCCACAAACTGATCACCTCCATGCCACGCTGAATTGAGGCAGTAATTAAAGCAAAAGGAGCCCCTACCAAGTATTGAGTACATATAAAGTAAATTAACATACTTTCCAGAAGGCCAACAATTCACTAAAAATGTTTTTTTTATTGGTCTTATGAAGTATTCTAATTTGTTGAGATAGTGAATTGGTGGGTTTTTGTTAAATGTGAGCCTAAATCATCACAATTAAAAGAACCAAAGACTTAAACTACTTCAGTCTGTGTGCATTGAATTTATTTAATACACGAGTTTCACAATTTGAGTTGAATTACTGAAATAAATGAACTTTTCCAGGACATTCTAATTTATTGAGATTCACCTGTATATCACCGCACGTGTTTACACCTAAAGAAGACCAAGAGGGTTGAACAAATGGACGATTTCCGCATACAGAATTAAAATTGTGCCATAAAGGTGTACTGTTACAAAATTTGAAGGGTCCTCCTATCCGACGTTCAACCGTTTTCCAGATTTTAATAGAGTTAGCCACAACTGGACCAAATTTATAATTATCCCCTTTTTTTCCTGTGCCAGTAAATAAAATATCTTTAAGTCTATTTGGTTTAACCTTGTCAGCTTCAATCACCCTCCATGAAACTGTAGATTGAGGATCAACCCAATTATGAAGAGCCGGAACGACCAATAATACAATTACATTTTTTTCAACAAGTCCTCCAACTCATACGACCGTATAGGTCGTTTGTCTCTATCCTCAAATACAACCCATACGAGCGTTCCCTAAATTAGCGCCCCTACCGGCAACAGGAGATGCTACAGAAAGTTTTGCCTAAATAGTGTCTGTTGTTTTGTTTTGTTGTATTTTGGATATTATGTTGTGTTGTGTGAGAAAAAAAAAAAAAATTGTTGATAACAAATAGAAAGTTTTGCCTAAATGCATTGTGGGTTTCTTTTAAAATGCTTGCTATATTTGCGTTTTAAACTGTCCCGGTGTACCGACGAAACATGCTACCTATCAGATTGTGCTACCAATAATATATTTGCATTGTTTTAAGGGTAAGTTTAGGGTAAGGGTAGGTGTGGACGGGTAGGTTTAGGGTAGGGATAGGTATGGACATTAAAAAAGCCTTAAACCACATGAATAAGATGCTGGTAGCACAATCTGATAGGCAGCATTTTTCGCTATCGATTTGTGCTACCTATCTTTTTAATGGGAGGTAGCACAATCTGAGCGGGTAGCACAAATCGTCAGAACACCGGCTATTCAAAGTGTTTTATTGCTATGAAAATATGGATTTTTGATAACTTCAAGACACGTACAGGTAGAGTTTCCACCCGTCTTGTAAAGTAACGTTAGTCGATCGTCCCGTATTTATGAATGAAATTATGTCGTGTTTCAAATCGATACTGTACACTGTTTGTCCCATTATTTCAACATGTTTGACGTTCAGATCATTCAAGCGGACCCCGCCAGCATTCTAAAATTAGTTTTCATTGTGATATTTGTTTGAAATGAGCCTGTGGTGGGAAAGGGATCATGTAAAAATCCACACATTTACCATGTTTTTACCATAGTAACGTAGTTTTAATGTGGTATTTGTAGTTAAAACACGGTAACCACAACACTTAGGCTACCTTGTTTTGCCACAGTAACTGTTTTTACTGTGTACTATTTGTAGTTAAAGTATAACACAACATTTACCATGTTTTTACCACAGTAACGTATTTTTAATGTGGTATTTATAGTTAAAACGCGGTAAATACAATACTTACCATAGTTTTAACACAGTAGCTTTGGATAAAAGCGTCTGCTATGTAAATGTAGCAGTGTTTTTACTGCACACTATTTGTAAAGCACAACACTAACCATGATTTTACTATAATTACTGTTTATTGTGTACTCTTTGTAGTTAAAGCACAGTGACACAACATTTACCATGTTTTTACCACAGTAACACATTTTTAATGTGGTATTTGTAGTTACTCACATAACTTGCCATGCCTTTAATACTTTTATGTAAAACAATTGTAATTCAATATTTTTTTTTTGTCTTGCAGTTTCTTCAGATCACATCCATTTCCATCTCCTACAACAACCTTTAGTGCCCAACAGCTGTTTATCAACAGGTCTCTCTCTCTCTCTCTCTCTCTCTCTCTCTCTCTCTCTCTCTCTCTCTCTCTCTCTCGCAATTCAGTTCAATTCAAAATTGCTTTATTGGCATGACTGTAAATTATACAATATTGCCAAAGCTTAGTATACATGTACAAAAAGATGAAAATAAATAAATAAAATAAAATAATATAATAATAATAAAAATAATTAAATGAACATCACATTAATAGAATGGAATATTAGAACATCTTAGAAGTATTAAACTGTAACAAATTAGAGCGTGTGAACATTTGACACCACGGTATTTAACTTACATAGAAACATACATACATACATACTAAGGATCACTGTGGTGGACAATAGGGTAACACACAGGTCAGGTCAGACACAATACACGATAACACTGTCTCTCAGGCTGTGGCACATACACACACACACACTCACACACACACACTCACACACACACACACACACACACACACACACACACACACACACACACACACTCACTTACTCACTAACTCACGCACATTCACCTGCTGTCTCTCAGGCTGTGGCACACACACACACACACACACACACACACACACACACACACTCACACACTCACTCACTCACTCACTCACTCACTCACTCACTCACTCACTCACTCACTCACTCACTCACACTCACACACTCACACTCACACTCACACTCACACACACACACACACACACACACACACACACACACACACACACTCACCTGCTGTCTCTCAGGCTGTGACTCACACACACACACACACACACAAATCTGAGTATGCTAAATTTTAAATATGTGCAAAATCGTATATGTTGTTTTTACTTTTTGTTGTTAAGAAATGTTTTCATTTTAATCTAGCCTGTAGTTAGTATATCTGTACCGTATAAGAACAAATATACATTTTCACTTAAAACTTCTCAGTAAAATAATTACACCTACAGTTTTAAACATGTTTAAAAAGTTTTAAACACATTGGGCCTCATTTATCAATCCAATGTAGAAACGAGCGCAGATTCGAGCGCACAAATCAGCTTACGACAAGGATCACGTGTGATTCATCAAACATTCGTATGCTGCCAATCTCATCGTACGAATGATCGCACCTTGATAAATCCGGCGGCTGAAATCGATCGTAATTTACATGTCACGCCCCTATAAATTCAGGGTAGTGATGCCTCGCCCCTAGATTTTGCGACATGGAGAAACGTAATCCGGCCAAAAAGAGGAATTTTTCCGATGTAGAAATTGAAACTTTAACCTCGCAAGTTCAGTCGATCCAACTTGTATTGTTCGGCAGCTTGAAAAGCGGAGTGAAAGGAAGCCGAAAAAATGCAGTTTGGAGAGAAATAACTGCTGCGGTCAATAGCGTTGGCGTAGTCAACCGAACACCAGCTGAGGTTTGGATATTTTTTTATTGGACATTTATTGCATATTTATATTTTGTGAATATCACCGCAAGTATTTTAAAAAAATATTATTGTATCACTTAATTTTTACACTGAAAGTATTGTTGCTTTAAAATATACACTTTGGTTGTATAATGCATTTAAATTTAAACAAAATTAAAGACTTCAGTCTTAAAGAACTTCTGTTGAGTTGCAGTACATTAATGTGTTCATGTAAAAACGAATGTAGATAAATTACTGATCATTTTTGCGGTGCAATTGTAAAATGATGATACAATTTTGTTCATTTAGGTGAAAAAAAAATGGTCCGACCTAAAGCTTGCGACCAAAAAGCGTATAGTGGCCCTAAAACGCACCACCACGCAGACTGGAGGAGGCCAGACAGACCCTATTGTTCTGACTCCGACTGAAGAGCGTGTGGCTGCGCTCATCGGGTCTGCCTCAATCACGGGAATAAGTGGCAGATGAGACACAGATGAACATGTTTCTATCCAGGAGAAAGGTTTAAAATCTAATGCTGCTAATCTTGCATTTCAGGTGGCTTAAATCAAGCACGCACAGTTTCATTTGTTTCACTTATTTATTCTCTTTCAGATCTGTCAGAGGCAAGTACCAGCGGTACTCAGCCCCCACAAACCAGCCTGGAGCCTGCCACACAAAGCCAGGCAACCTCGAGCTGTGAACCAGTGCGCGTGTCTTCCACACTCCAAAATGTTCCAAGACCACGACCCTGGGTTCTGACAGCTGAGGTGCTGGGGAAACAAACTGAAATATGTCAGGCGATCACTGAAATCAATCGCTCAGTTCTAGCAATAAACGATACATTAAAACAGATAAATGAAAACCTAAAACGAACATCGCACAAATAATAATAATTAAAAAAAAAACATTAAAGCATGTGTGTTGTGTTTTCATTACAATAGGCTAGTTGTCAAACAAACAACTGCATTTTAGAAGCGATAAATGAGTTCTTGACGTCTTTGTAATGCCCTCATAGGAGGTTGTGCTGGCCACGGCTCTCTGGGCATACGTTCTTCTTGCAGCATCTGAACATCAAATGGCACCCCGTTACTCTGAGCGATGTTGTGCAAAACCCCACAAGCAAGGATGATGTTGCAGACTTTCTGCGGTGTGTACAGTAGCGCCCCCCCCCCCCCCCCCCCCCCCCGCCCCCCCGCCCCCCCCCCCCCCCCCCCCCCGCTGATCCAAGACAGAGCTATCTGCCCTTAAGCAGCCCGATGCAGCGCTCCACTGTGGCTCGTGTGCGTATGTGCGCAGTGTTGAACCTGCGTTCCTGTTCTGTTGCAGGGTTTGCCAGTGGGGTAACAAGGTATTCCGTAAGGGGATAACCTTAATCTCCTATTTAACCAAACCCAAAAGTTAAGTCATTGCAATACTTTAAAATTATTGAAGCAGTAGTTACTCACCAAGGAGATGACTCCGGCCCTGCAGTGCGCCCTCCCGTAGCTTAGTCCCAACACTGCTATTTTGAAGAATAAAAGAATCGTGCGTCCCCCCAGGCCACCGGGCCACCATGTTTAGTATGGATAGTTTGGCATCACAAATTATTTGCACGTTTATTGAGTGTTAATTTTAGCGATTGATGAACGCATAGTCATTCATGGATGGTGCCTTTAACCGCACATGAGTACAGTCAATTACACCAACCACATTAGGAAACCCAGCAATCTCATAAAATTCTCTCTTAATGACAGACTGCTGACCATCATCATAGGGAAATTGTATATACCGGCGAAAAAATGACTTCATAGCTGCCAACACTGTTGGCATAGTTCTGCTAAATGTTGGCTGTGAAATCCCAGATCTATCACCTATCTCCCGCTGAAAGGTCCCGGTGGCCAAAAACCCCAAAGTTGAGAGCACCATCACAGGCACAGGAATGGCATGTGAACGCTGGGTTTCTTTCCTTAACTGAGGTTCCAGATCGTGGCACAATTGTACAAGGAGATGCCTTGGGAGACGAAAGCGACTTAGAAGCCACTCATCACTCTCCATAAAAAGATCCCTGCGGTCCAGAAAAACCCTTTCGCGTCTTAGGGGCACATAAAGGTCCTCTAACAGAGCCAGATCTGCCATTGCCGATGTTTGATGACAGTCAAAACATGTTGTTTAAATAGGTGACAGAATTAGTATATAACCTATCACCATGCAAATAGGTAAACTTACCTATTGCTTGTAATTATATTGATTATTGTAGTTAAAATGTTTTACTTTTAATTGTCGTAAATTATCTCAGAAGTTGCCTAAAATGTCCTGAAAGTATTTTATTTTTACACCAAAGCACCCATTCACTTTGTAATTTCAAACAATTAAATGATCATATACAGTAAATAGGCCTATTTAATAGAAAATAAGTACTTTATTCATGTAATGAAAATAAGAAATCGCATCGAAATTCATTTTTACATTTGTTATACTAAACGAAAAAAAACTTAATCTTTCTATTTGTCATCATTCATTTCAATTATCAAAAGGGTAAAGCGTACACGGACGTCACCCTATATCAAAACTTGCGTACACGAGCTCAGACCTGACGTGAGATTTGATCGTAGCCACCGCTCACGTCCATATTGATAAATTCCAAGTTTTGCGTAGAAACGACCATACGCCCAATTTTCGGTCGTACGTTCGTTTCGTAAATGAGGCCCATTGTGTGTCACTAAAGCAAGTCATGATGTCTATTGTCTTTAAAGTTTAATTTAGTTTTATTCTTTAATTTCTTTAAAATAGCCTGATGTGAATGCACCCAAGTGCTTTTCTCACATGAGTAGAAAACTCTTTGGAAGTGTTTGTGACAAACACATTTTTTTTTTACTTCAGAAAAGTTTTTGAAATGTATGACTGAACTTTTCTCATTTGACAGACCTGTGTTTCAAATTATTTACCCGCTGTGTTTAACAGCCAGAGGGAATACATGTTGTTTTCTAATGTTCATGAAACCTTTATTGGAGTAAATTTCTCACCTAGAACACAAAACTTGTACATTTTGACAATTTGACTCTTTTGTAGGTAGCATGTCATTTGAAATGGTTTACTAAATGATTAAAGCACCAGCATCTGTGCTTTCAACATGAAAGAGATGTACAAGGATGTTTCAACTATTATCGTCATTTCATTTTGACCCTAATAAACTGGTAATGAATTTTCTAAGACAAGTTTTACAATGTACAGTTCTCATACTATGTGTGTAAATAGTTGTGCTACAACATTTATGATCATGTTTGCATGCCAACAGATTTTGTTAGGGATGTGTCGCATCTAAGAATAACACATCTTTTGTAAATGACATTTTTCTTACACCGTTAGTTTTAGTCATATTATCAAGATTTCAGATGGCTGTTCACAATTTGTTTGTTGGACTGTGTATGTTTTTTAGGTGAAGAAACCTCTTTGTGAGATGTCATCATAATAGGAATAAATGAAAATCAAGAAATTAAGTAACAGCCTTTTGTCTTTGAGATATTTATTTTAGTGTAACATTGTGTCTGTCCACGATGTGCGTACACATGAAGCATTAACACGAAAATTAAGTCTTGCTGTTTTACCCTTAAAACTATTACAACTGAAACTAAATTAAACTATTGCACTGAAAGCTGCACATTCATTTAAGTTTGAGCATGTTAAAATTTCCACACTCTTGTAAAGAGTATTGATACATTTCAACCATAATCATTCAAGAGACAAAATCACTAAGAAAGAGAGTATAGCAAGACAAGAAAATGTTTATAATGCAGATAGAATTCAGGAAATCTGTTTCCTAAACAATTGTGAAAGTTTATTAAACGCGGATTTGTAAATTATATTTTTATTACTCCACTGGATTTAGTCATCTTGCCCAGATAGCAGACAACATAATTCACATTTCGTTTGTTTGTCTGTATTTGTTTTAAGACTCCTCCACAAGTTCATGCTAATCCTTGCATGGAAAAAGCGAGCATGACGAGTACATACTTATTAATTTAAGAAAATCATTGAACATTTGACTGAACTTTTTATTATTTTGACAAACCTCCAATTCAAATTACTTCCCTCGAGGCGTTTGTCCACAAAATCTTTTTCAACACAACGCCATTAAACATTAAAGAATGTTATCAGTCACTATCGCCATCTTCTGTGACTCAAATAAAGCGACATCTCTGGTGTACGTAAGCATCTACAATGGGTGCATGTGGTAAACATCTTTGTTTTTCTACTTCTGTCATATTTGTTAGACGTAATGTAAACAATATTTTGATAACTATGATGTTCCACGCTTTTGTAAAGGTTATAGAAAGAATTCAAACATAATCTTTACATAGGAATTATCTTTGCTCAAAGCGAATTGACTAAAATCATTGAATTACGAAATGCAAAAGTGTATACATCATTTAAGAAAAAGTGCTATAATGTATACAGAATACAGAAATCCTCCTCTTGATCTATTGTGACTGACATTTTACTAAGTCAGACGATCAGGCTTATGGATGACGCGGCTCACATTTTGTTTGTTGGACTGTATATGTCATTACTATGACTGTACTAGGTGAGGCCTTCTCTCTGAGAGCCATCAGCATTCAGTGTTTATAGAAATAAATGAGAATTAAGAAAAAATTCTTGAGAGTGTTTGACTAAGTCGGTATGGTCTAGCGGTTAGGACCATATGGTCCCATATGGTCTAGCGGTTAGGATTCCTGGTTTTCACCCAGGCGGCTCGGGTTCGACTCCCGGTATGGGAAGTAATGTTTTGAGGGAGTCGGGGCCTAATGGTTAGAGAGTCAGACTCGTAATCCAAAGGTAATGTTCACGGTGTGTGTGTGTGTGTTCACTGCTGTGTGTTTGCACTTTGGATGGGTTAAATGCAGAGCACGAATTCCGAGTATGGGTCACCATACTTGGCCGTATGTCACTTTCATTTATTTTTTAGGACAATTATCTATCTATTTGATGTGAGACCCCATTAAGTTTAGACATGAAAATGAAGGCGTGCTGTATTACACTTACAACTGAAACATATCTAACCATTGTGCTCAAAGCTACACATTCAGTAAAGTTTGAGGTTGTACACAGTCTTGAAAAGGCTACAGACACAAAATATCAAGGAATTTTTTTTTTGTGCTCCCTATGTAACTCAAGAGTCCAAGTCACTAAGAAAATGATCATATGAATACAGAAAACCCGCTCATGATCATCTGGGTATATTTTTGTAACTGTTGTTTTAAATTACTTTTTTCTTACGCCACTACATCTAGAGCTCTTGTTCAGATAGATGATGATGATGTGCACATTTTATTTGTCGTACTCGTTTCTTTCAATTTCCACTTGAGATTAAAGTATAGGTAATGTGACCACAATTAAGAACCTTAACATTATACTACATTCCCTTTGAAAAGGTTATAGACATAGTCGTTTATACAGGAAATATGTTTGCACAACAGAAATATGTATCAGTATAACAAAAACCTAATACTGAAATCCTCTCTTCTAAATATATTGTTAAAGTTTTAATGTTGCTTTTGATGGCCTGCCCACTAGCTGATACCACTCTATAATTTTCATTGTTTTTTTAGATGAAGACTATTCTCAGAATCTGGTCAATCATGTCGTTAGTGTTTGCAGAAAAACATTATAAGATAATAAAAGGCAAGCCCTTCTACAAGAGATTGTTTAAACTGAGATTGTGATGTACTGTAGAGCTTTTTCTGGTCTGTCTACAAAGCGGCCACGAGACACAAGCCCCTCGATCTTACTGTTTCTCTGTGACATGTACATCTATTTCATTTAGAACACAAAGTTGCACATTACAAGTTGAATATAGTGTGGAAACACTATTTTCTTTGCACACGTCTCTAAACATGACTTTAATAAATAAATCACAGATGTCATGTACTTAATTCATTGAAAGATGCATGTTTTTGACCATTTTAGATGGTCTGCACCAGCACACAGACACGTGGTTTAGGTATTCATCTGACCAAAAGGTTTGATACTGGGGAAACACACGCAACAGCAGCTGTGTTTTGTCATGATTGTCTTCATAATCGAACCACTTTTATTAAAACAATGCGACATGAAGTTACTGTATTCAACAGCACAGTGCCTTGAAATATTGTAGTATATCGTTTTTTCCTTCTAAATATCTAAACATGTATTTAGCTTAAAAATTAGTTGTTACGTGTTTACAAAGTTGTCACGCCTGTTGTTGAATTTTATAACATATATTTCACCAAACCTAAAGGACTGAAAATAGGTTTAGCATAAGTCGCATTTCAGCTGTTAGCCTGAAAATGCAAGTCAACTGAGTTCCCTGTCGATACTCCACTCGTACTGCGTCTTGATAAAGACGCATATGGGAAAAAGCCTTTTTTCTCCTGAAGACTGAAGTCTTATTCAATCACGCAGTGAAACTGCACGACTATTGGTTCGTGCAGTGGTAAAAAACGAACCAATGGGTCGGCAGCGGAGCTGCACGAACCTATGGCGACGATTCCCGCCAGATCCCGCCAAAATGGGCGGGGCATCTGGCTATATAAGCGGTCGTTTCGCCATAGGATCCTCAGATTTCTTCTCCTTCAGCGACGACGACTTCGTCTACACTGACCCAGAAGCCTACTCGCCGTTGACACGCCTCTCAACTACCTCGACGACTGGCTCATTCTGGCCCAGTCAGAGGTGGAACTACTTTCACACAGAACCCTCATCCTCAGCCACTTAGAGCGCCTGGGGCTCAGGGTCAATTTCGCCAAAAGCGCACTGTCTCCCAGCCAACGAGTATCGTTCCCGGGTACAGTTCTGGACTCAGCTCGCATGAGAGCGGTGATAGCGCCAGAACGCGCTCTGGCCATTCAGAAACTCGCGGCCACCTTCAAGAGCGACACCGTTCGCCCACTCAAAGTGTTTCAGAGAATGCTGGGCCTTATGGCCGCAGCATCGCCAGTGTTACAGCTGGGCCTGCTCCGCATGCGCCCCCTTCAACGCTGGTTGAAACCACGGGTTCCACACAACGCATGGCGTCACGGACGCTTGCATATCAGGGTGAATCAGGCCTGTGTGACAGCCCTGACCCCCTGGAAGAACCCACGGTGGATGAAGAAGGGCGTGGCCATGGGGTTGGTCCACACCAGGGAAGTTGTCACGACAGATGCCTCCAACACAGGTGGGGTGGGGGGGGCGCTGTACGAAGGCAAACCGACCTTCGGCCATTGGTCGAAGGCGGAGAGCGGCTTCCACATCAACTGCTTGGAAATGCTAGCAGTTTGTCGAGCCTGCCAATTTTTCCTGCCGGACCTAATAGGACGCCATGTGCTGATTCACTCAGACAACATGTCCACGGTGTCCTATATAAATCACCAGGGAGGTGTCTCCTCGAAGCGCCTCTTTATTCTGGCAGAGCGCCTTCTGGAATGGGCTCAGCTCAACCTGCGCTCGCTGAGGGCAGCACACTTGCCGGGCAGACTGAACCAAGGAGCGGATATGTTATCTCGGAGCAATGTCCCCTCAGAGGAGTGGATGCTCCATCCGCAGGTGGTTCAGAAGATCTGGAAGACCTTTGGCAAGGCAGAAGTAGACCTTTTCGCCTCCAAAGACAACTCTCACTGCCCAACTTATTATTTGAAGGACAGGGACACGTTGGCCCACGACTGGCCCAACCTCCTCCTTTATGCATTCCCCCCGATTGCCCTGCTTCCACAGGTCGTCAGGCGTGTCAGGGAACAGGGTCACAAGGTGCTATTGGTGGCCCCCTTGTGGAGGAACCAACCTTGGTTGTCAGAGCTGACTCAGCTACTGACAGCAGCCCCCTGGCCCGTGCCCCTGAGACGGGATCTCCTCTCTCAGGCGAACGGAACAATATGGCACCCCCGACCCGAGCTGTGGGCTCTCTACATTTGGCCGCTCAACGGGAGCCTACTGGCCTCCCAGAGCGAGTGTTAAACACCATTTCTGAGGCTAGAGCCCCGTCTACGAGATGCCTCTACGCCCTTAAGTGCTCTGTTTTCTCCGCTTGGTGCCTCAACCGTGGTGAAAACCCCTCTACCTCTGAGTTAGCGGTGGTTCTGTCCTTTCTGCAGGAACTGCTAGATAAAGGACGTTCTCACTCTACACTCAAGGTGTTCGTAGCAGCTATAGCGGCCTTTCATGCCCCTATAGCGGGCCAGTCAGTATGCAGAGACAACTCAGTTGTCCGTTTTCTGAAGGGAGCCAGGAGGTTGAATCCACCTCGGCCCCTTACTGTCCCTACATGGGATCTGCCCACTGTACTGAGGGCCCTCCCTTTGAGCCGCTACAGTCTACGAACCTCCGGTCATCCAGGCCGATCATGACCTCTATGAGTTTAGCTCGCTTTAGCCTGAAGTATACTACTTACTTCCCTATGGGCATTTATGCTTATGGAGGTATATACAGTCGTTCATCTACCCTAGCACGGCGTGATTAAATTCAGTTCCCATATGCGTCTTTATCAAGACGCAGTACGAGTGGAGTATCGACAGGGAACGTACTCGGTTACTGTCATAACCCTGAGATACGGAACGAGTGCTGCATACTTTGCCGTGCCAGGTAGCTGCACGACTCAGTCGTCACTTCAGTCGAAGTAACCTGAGGATCCTATGGCGAAACGACCGCTTATATAGCCAGATGCCCCGCCCATTTTGGCGGGATCTGGCGGGATCTGGCGGGAATCGTCGCCATAGGTTCGTGCAGCTCCGCTGCCGACCCATTGGTTCGTTTTTTTACCACTGCACGAACCAATAGTCGTGCAGTTTCACTGCGTGATTGAATAAGACTTCAGTCTTCAGGAGAAAAAAGGCTTTTTCCCATATGCGTCTTTATCAAGACGCAGTACTCGTTCCGTATCTCAGGGAACCGAGGTTACGACAGTAACCGAGTACGTTTTCTTGTTTTCAGTTACTGTATATCTCTAAGAGTTTTCCCAAGTCTAAATTTCCAGTAAATTGTCATCAAAATTTGCAATGTGCTACATAAGAAAAAAGGCGCTATCATTTGTTTGCAGCTATCACTTAGTTTAATATTTAATTTTCTATGCATTGAAAACTGAATATTTTCATTTAAAAAAAAAAAAAAAAGTTCAAATACTCTTTGTCAGCACCTCCATATAAATAGTGCTAGCAATGGGAAGGTCATGGGTTCGATTCAGTGAATGCATAACCTTATTACATGTTGCTACAACTTGAATACAAGTCACTAAATGAAATGTAAATGTCATGGGTCATAACAAATGTAAAATACACATATAAATGCTGGCAAGCTTGAAAAAAAAAAGTTTCTTATGTCCCTCCCTACTCTACTACTCCTTCCTACTAGAATCTCCATTCATAACGTACCTGTAGAGTGTGGCATACACTCTACAGGTACGTGATCCGGGCATAGATATAGCCTTCCTGCTGCACGCTGGCCTTTACTGCAGCCACACCACGAGTGATGAGATCCCGGCCCTCACTGAAAGCCTCATTATCTACGTGATGTGCCTGCACTGATCTACAGATGCATTGCTTAAACTATAGCTGAATAAAAGAGGGCAGAAGATGAAGATGATGAGCAGGCTTTTTGGACAGCATATGGAGTCAGTCTGTTGTTTATCTGGAGTGAGGAGTAGAAAGAGGTGAATATTATTATTGTTTTCAATTTGAGTTTCAGTCCAAATTATGTGTGCAGCATAACTTGAGGAGAATTAGCAACTAAAAATTGCTGTTTCAAAATTCACATTTGAGGTATGACTGTAATTTGTTGTAACAAAATGTGAAAGTCTCTTCATGGAATTTTAATCACCGATGTTTTGTTACTCATAATAACCTATTAATAATTTGTATGACTGAAAAATGCTCATTCATTTGGTTCACTCCCATGTCTTTTTCTTACAGGCACTGTGAAGTCACGCCCCTGGGCAGTGGCTATGTCACGACACACTTCTGCTGTCTTGCGGAGGATGGCCATCTGAGTGATTTCTCGATGGGTGATGGAGCCGTCCTGAAAGAGAGGTTTGAATGCTGCCACCTGGGGGGGGGGTTGAAACAGGGTCCCACAGAGGAGAAATACAGCCACTACAACCAGTGCAACTGTAAAAATAGGCACAGATAAAACTATTTATCTTTAAGGTGACAGAAATAAAGGCCAACAACCCACTTGTAAATGTAGCCGACTACGCCACCTGGATGCGTAACTGAGACCCAGGACTCAAGGATCCAGGACTTACAAAATTCACTTGATAACGGTTCAACTGAGGGCTGGACACCAGAACCATTGACACTCAAGAGGCATATCGAATTACAACATCTTTTTATTCCCATAAAAATATTTAATTGCAAGATAGTAAAAATAGTAAAAAACAAAACAATGGGAAGGAAGAATGCAGCGAGGTATTCAGTCTTTCAGTCGTCAGATTATCATATTGGTTTGGACAGATGTGAATAGTCTTGATTCAGCCCCACAGTCACGGGAACCTCCACAGCTTTTGGCAGTAGTGCACTGGAAAACAGACAGAAGCAACTGCCAGTATCCCAGTTCAATTTAAACCATCAAACAAGTGCACCCAATAATCAACCACAGCACAGAAAAAAAAAAAAAAACCTAGGTTCACAACACTAACACAAAAGAACTATTGTCTAGTACACTGGCAATTGATTATCACAGTCTTTACTAATTAAAGCATAATGGGTATGGACAGGGGCGCAACTGCACATTTGCCTAGGGGTATGCAAGATCAGTGTCGGCGCCCCCCTGTATTCTAGTAGCCCAGTGATCCTCAAATCTGGCTCGCAAGATCCACTTTCCTGCAGAGTTTAGCTCTAACCTGATCAAATTTGAGTTTTTGAGTATCCCTGTGCTTGGGGTCATTGTCTTGCTGCATGATCCTCTTTTTCTTCAGATTCAGTTCTCAGACAGATGTCCTGGCATTTTCTTTTAGAATTTGCTGGTATAATTCAGAATTCATTATTCCATCAATGATGGCAAGCTGTCCTGACCCAGATGCAGCAAAGCAGTCCCAAACTATGATTTTTTTTTATAGATGGGATACATTTCTTATGCTGGAATGCAGTGTGTTTTTTTCTCCAAACATAATGCTTCTCATTTAAAACAAAAATTTCTATATTGGCCTCATCTCTCCACAAAACATTTCTCCAATAGTCCTCTGGCTTGTCCATGTGATCTTTAGCAAGCTGCAGATGGGCAGCAATTTTCTTTTTTCTTGCAACTCTGCCATGTAAACCATGGTTGTTCAGTGTTCTCCTGAAGGTGGACTCATGATCTCATGAAATTGAAATTGTAAAGGGTTCACAAATTTTCAAGCAGCACTGTATGTTTTAAGCAGCACAACTGTGCTACACACAGGTGAGTGGGCCTGTACAAACCACCTGTAGTAACACACTCTCCTCTATGTGCACTAGACACTTTTCACACACTGCTGTGTGTACACAATCCTACAAAAGACTCAGCAATATATGTAATGTTTACATGCTCATGCACTACAAATCATCTTGTACTGTTCCCCAGCCAGCTGCTTGACTCACAATGTTTCTCTCTGCATATGTACAGCATTTATCTGAAGCATTCGTATAGTTTGTATTTATTATTTTTATTTTTTATCTTTTATCTTTAGTTTGTATAGGGTAAACATTTATATATAGTATACTTAGTCAAAATCCGACAGTAGGTTAGTTGTGTATAGGTTTATAGTGTTTTACTTCATTGTTGTATGTCTGTATTTATGTTGCACCGTGGTCCTGTGAGGCAAAAACACAGGGAGTGTTCTCCCAAAAACATTAAAAAAAAATGTATCAACCCCAAACTTTTGAACGGTAGTGTAACTGTTTAGTAATAATCAAGAAATATCAAATGAAGAAGATGACATCATACCCATGAAAGGACGATTGGCTTTCGGTGTGAAGTCACCTCCTTCTAACTGCTCCACAAAGTTAAAGAGAAAGTTCACAGAACTCTGACCTGTAATCACAATTAAAACATATTGAAAGTAGCATCACTATCGTGAGACAAAACAGTGATGTTCCAAGGAAATCTTTTCAGCTTTTATTTCTCCCAAAACCATTGTTTGTTGTAATTTGTTCTAAAAATTCAAAAGTGGGATGATCCACACATATTGGTTTGATGACGTTAAAGTCATCAAACCAATACACAAACAGATTCAAGTGTGGCCGGAAGGGTCGTCAGAGGCACTTCAGGACTGTTTCGACACCACTGACTGGAATATGTTCAAGCAGGCTGCCACATACAACAATACTACAGACCTCCAATAATACACTGAGACTGTCACTGCCTACATCACCAAGTGCATTGATGATGTTACGGTCACAAAGACTATCACTGTCCGGGCCAACCAGAAGCCGTGGCTGACAGGGGAGGTCTACAGACTTCTGAAGGCTCGGAACGCTGCCTTTAGAGCTGGAGATGAGGAGGGCCTGAGGACAGCTAGGGCTAACCTATCCCGCGGCATCAGAGAGGCCAAGAGACAGGAGGATAGCCCATCGTTTCAGCGACAGCAGAGACACTCGGAGCCTGTGGCAGGGAATACAGACCATTACGGACTACAAGCCCCCACCACAGACCTGTGACAGCACCATCCCCCTGCTGAACGAGCTGAATGAGCTGAATGCCTTCTTTGCTCGCTTTGAGGCACAAAACAGCACCACTGCACAGAAGACTCCACCTCCTCCCGGCGACCAGGTGATGACGCTGTCCTCGGACAGCGTGGGGAGATCCCTCAGCAGGATCAATGCACGCAAAGCTCCGGGTCCTGACAACATTCCTGGGCGTGTACTGAGAGACTGTGCAGTGGAACTCACTGATGTCTTCACAGACATCTTCAACATCTCACTAAGTCAGGCTGTTGTCCCCACATGCTTCAAAGCTACCACCATCATTCCAGTCCCGAAGAAGTCATCTCCATCCTGCTTCAATGACTACCGTCCAGTAGCACTCACTCCTATTCCCATGAAGTGCTTTGAACGGCTAGTCATGCAACACATCAAGTCTGTCCTCCCCCCCTCTCTGGACCCCTTCCAGTTTGCATATAGGTCCAACCGCTCGACCGATGATGCCATCGCCACTGCCCTCCACCCAGCCCTCACACATCTGGACAAAAAAGACTCATATGTCAGGATGCTGTTCATAGACTTCAGTTCAGCATTCAACACAATCATCCCTCAGCAGCTCACTCACAAATTGGCCCAGCTGGGGCTCAACACCTCTCTGTGCAACTGGTTGTTGAACTTTCTGACCGGAAGACCTCAGGCAGTACGGGTCGGCATTAACACATCCAGCACCATCACACTGAACACAGGGGCCCCCCAAGGATGTGTGCTGAGCCCCCTCCTCTTCACTCTGCTGACCCACGACTGCACACCGTCACACAACTCTAACCTTTTCATTAAGTTTGCGGATGACACGACTGTGGTGGGTCTCATTAGCAACAGAGATGAGACAAACTACAGGAGCGAGGTGAGCCGCCTGGCCGGGTGGTGCAGGGACAACAATCTCTCTCTGAATGTGGAGAAGACGAAGGAGATTGTTGTTGACTTCAGGAGAGTGCACACTCAGCATGCTCCTCTGACCATCAACGGTGCGACTGTGGAGAGAGCGAGCAGCACCAAGTTCCTGGGTGTGCACATCACAGAGGACCTCTCCTGGACCAACAACACTGCGGCACTGGCCAAGAAAGCACAACAGCGTCTCTACTTCCTCCGCAAACTCAGAAGAGCCAGAGCCCCGACCCCCATCATGTGCACCTTCTACAGAGGCACCATCGAGAGCATCCTGACTAGCTGCATCACTGTGTGGTATGGCGCCTGCAACGCGTCCTGCCGCAAGTCCCTTCAACGGATAGTGAGAGCAGCTGAGAAGATCGTTGGTGTCTCTCTCCCCTCCCTCCAGGACATCTACAGCACCCGTCTCACCCGCAAAGCCCTCAGCATTGCAGGTGATCCCACCCACCCGACACACAGCTTCTTCAGTCTGCTGCCATCAGGGAGGAGACTGCGGAGTCTCCAGGCGAGGACCAGCAGACTGAAGGACAGCTTCATCCATCAGGCTGTCAGGAAGCTGAACTCCCTCCCGTCCTTGCCCCCCTCCCCTCTTTTACCTGTTGTGAACTTTTTCCTCGTCGAAGCAGAGACCAGGAGACGTTGGGATATCTTTCAAGCAGAAGTTACTCTTTATTGAGAACTCGCTGTGCGTCGCTGCAGTCATCCAAGTCTAAATCTTAAGTGACTTTACAAGGTTATTTATAGGCATTTTTGGAGGAGGGATTCTTGGAGGTGGAGCCAAAATCAAACAAAGCAAGCACATGAGGGACATAATCAAATGCATAGACACTAATTCAATCAACCTAACGAATCCACGTCTGGGCCAGGGGCCTCCGAAAGATAGACACTAATTCAATCAACCTAACGAATCCACGTCTGGGCCAGGGGGCTCTTTGAATATACATTGAGTCAGGAAGTGGATAATAAGAATCTAAGTTAAACATTTAAACACAATGTTTCAGTTTATATACTATTACATTGGAACCTAGATTTATCATTTTATAAATTTGTAATCCCACAATTCCCCCTTTGAGAGTTCTAATAACTCTCACAAAATACAAATTTAGACACTTAAAGGTTCATTCTTGTAACTTGTGATCGTTACAGGCACGTAGCACTTGCTCTGTGTTGCTTATCTGTAATTGCATGCTGACACAGAAACAAAACATGCAATTAGGGTCCGTGAAGTTCTTACGGGTAATCTTTTCTGGTTGGAACTGTCCTTTCCTCGTGAGAGGCGGGAATCATTTGCTGAAAGAAACACTTGATACTTTGGATGCATAGATAGTACGCAAGTAGGAGAAACAACAGCAGAATTGCTATTTCCTTGATCCACAGCCAGGGTTTACCTAACAAGTTTCCGAACCATGAATAATTATCTTCAGTCATCTGGTGTAATTTTGCTGAAAGACCAAGAATGTGCAAACGTTCTTTCCAGCAAACAAGGCATTTCTTGACATATTCATCAGCTCTAAGAATATGTTGTTTCTGGGGTCTACACTTTGCGTGATGTCCATGATGGTTAATAGTACGAAAATCTTGATCATGTTGATGGATGACTGAAGTTCCCGTATGTGAGTCTCTGCGTTGTGTATTTTTTTCTTCTTTCTTCTTTCTTTTCTCTTTCTTGTGTGATAGTTGGCTCGGCAATGGGTCTAGTTGTTTTCTAGATGTTGTGGCTTCATCCGCAGGTGAGAAGGGCGGTGCATATGGATCTCAGGACAGCCATCAAGTGGTATCTGCACAGAGGAAGAAAGAAACAAAAACAAGAGAGACCAACGGCACAGAGCAGTATTTGTTGTAGAGTCTGCAAACATTAGGGTTGTATCCTCTGTTCAAATATAGTCTGCTATTGTTGTTCCTTCTTTCCCTATTTCTCAATTCCTGCGACACCTAAAGAACAGTGAGGTAAGGATGGACTATTGGATGGGGAAAGGCCTATGAGGAAATCTTCACCGCAGGGTTTGCCCCCGAAGCCTGTTGCTTTCGGTTCTTCCCTGGGCTCCTCACTGGTCCGTGTGTCCTATCCTATCCCTGCAGGGGGAGGAACAACTTTACAGTGTGACACATGAGTCCAAGTTTTCCTTCCCTGACACAATACTGCAGCTTGAGCTGAAAAATGATCTGGAAGACGACCTGAAGCAACTACTTCAGTGGTGGAAGTTACTGCATATCCTGCTCGTCTGTTACCTTCAATAACTTGAGCTGCAACAAACAATTCCAATTATGCGTTCTCTATGGGAGTTTCTGCTATTTCACTTGTCGCTGCATATGTAAGCGTAACACAATCATGAGTCATTTCGCCTTCATCCTCTAACACAAATTCAGTCATTGCAGACATCATACATGAGGATGGGTTCGTGACTGGTGCACGCTGTATAACAATATTCGGGGCTGTGAGATTTGCTACTGTAATTTCTGCACCTGTATCAAGCAAAAAATCAATCTCTTTCTCTTTTATGCTACCTTTCACAAAAATTCTTTGGTCATTGTGTTGGATTACAGGGGAAAGGTAGCTACTCACAGCCCCAACAATCAGTTTTTTTCCTGGTCTTGTTGTGCTCTTAGAAGAGCCTGAACTAGCTGTCCTACAGTTTCAGTGGTCACTGGCGGAACTACTTCAGGGTTGTGTGCAGGCTGAAAAGGAGCAGAATTATGCATAGCATTTCTTTTACTATCTTGCAACTTCTTCCTACACTCTTTCTCCCAATGTCCTAATTTTTCACAGTATTTGCATTTGCTTTCTCTTTTAGACCATCTATTGTCTTGTTTCGTTGTGTTAAACTTAGCTGCTGCTACTCTTACTTTTGCCTTGACATCAGCATCTCTTTCCCATGTAGCTAACCTGTCTTCAGAAAAATTTGTGCGTGCTGAGGGTAAGCTCTGGGATAGTCTCTCTATATCTTTAGGTCCTAGCGCTTTGGCAACAGTTTGTACTTTGACAACCGAAGAGTTGGGAGGAACACTTTCAATTCCCCCAATTCCCTGAGATCTCCTCCTAGCAGTACACACATTGACGAAATTTACAGGCACATCAGTTACTGATTGGAGAGCTACAACTGTTTCAAAAAACACTTGTAAATCAGGGTAAATGTTATCAGTCTGACTAACTTTCACATCAGTTTTTGCTGCAGCTTTCTTGAGGTTCAATTTCTTAGTCAAAGTGGATACTCTAGCACGGAGTTCATTGTTCTGTTTCTCTAGCTCTGAGTTACACTGAGACTGTTGTGTGGCTAATGTTAAACTGAATTCTCTGTGACAACAGATAATGCCTTTCACATTGTTCTTGCGAATACATGCTCCTAGTACCTTTTTACACTCTTCTACAGACCAAGGCTTGTCTGGATGAATCTCATATTTCTGAGTTAGTTCTTGTCTAACTTTCTCAGTGACTATTAGGTTCATTTGTTCCCCTAACAGCGTTTTGAATTCACTATCTGACCACAAAAGGGTCGCAAGACCACTCTTTTCTGTGGTTGGAATCAGCCTAGCATTCCTTCTAACCATTTTGTAAGTTTCTTCTGTTACCACACAATCAAAACACTAAAACTTCTGTTCAACAGAGGGTACGCTTGTTAACACATCAACTATTGTTAACCTTCCCTGCTAAAACAGAGGATAAACCAAAATTATTAGCACGAAATGCTAATCTTCCCTGCCTGAAACAGAGGATAAATCTTCTCTGCCTGAACAGAGGATAAATTTTCATCTCTAAAAGAAAAACTTTAGAGGATAAACTTTTTAGCACGTAATGCAAAAACTTCCCTGCCTGAAACAGAGGATAAACTTCATCTCTAAAAATATTTTTTTAGAGGATAAACTTAGTTAAACAAAACCCTACAGCTGTCTGTTAACTCTTCTCTGACGGCGCAGAGGATAACAAATTTGTTCTGGTCTTAGGTTCTTTTGGATTAGAGACAGCACTCACCACAACCCTTGGTTGAGAGAAAAATTCAGTCTGGGAATCTTTGTTCAGCTGGAAGTTTTCAGGTGAGGAACCTGGAACTCTATCCGGGTCTCGGCACCATCTGTTGTGAACTTTTTCCTCGTCGAAGCAGAGACCAGGAGACGTTGGGATATCTTTCAAGCAGAAGTTACTCTTTATTGAGAACTCGCTGTGCGTCGCTGCAGTCATCCAAGTCTAAAACTTAAGTGACTTTACAAGGTTATTTATAGGCATTTTTGGAGGAGGGATTCTTGGAGGTGGAGCCAAAATCAAACAAAGCAAGCACATGAGGGACATAATCAAATGCATAGACACTAATTCAATCAACCTAACGAATCCACGTCTGGGCCAGGGGCCTCCGAAAGATAGACACTAATTCAATCAACCTAACGAATCCACGTCTGGGCCAGGGGGCTCTTTGAATATACATTGAGTCAGGAAGTGGATAATAAGAATCTAAGTTAAACATTTAAACACAATGTTTCAGTTTATATACTATTACATTGGAACCTAGATTTATCATTTTATAAATTTGTAATCCCACATACCCCACGCAACACTGAACTCTGACACTACGACCCCCCCCCCCCCCCCTCCCTTACAAACTGTGACCCGCACCAGTCACTTTGTGCAGCACTGGACTGATTTCTAACTCATCCAGCATTGTCTGTAAACTACCTCTTCTGACAGTCTGATAAAAGACTGTTCTTTTTTTGCACTACACATATCTGCACAGTTTTGTTTTATTTAACTGGTTTGCACTCTATCTGCCATATGCCTTATGCCACTTTATCTATCTCTTTTTTATTTTTTTTATTTTTTATTTTTCTACAATGTCCTCATTTGTATATCTGTATAGTTTGTATGTACATATGGTTAAACTGTATTTATCTGTATTTGAACATCTACTGTCAGTGTTTAATGTTAACTGTATGCACCAAGGGTCTGAGAGTAACGCAATTTCAATTCTCTGTATGTATGTACTGTACATGTGGAAGAATTGACAATAAAGCAGACTTGACTTGACTTGACTAGAACTGGGTAATTGCATTTTGTTGTACCTGCTAGATTGTCGAGAGGACGTTCAGGTTTGATCAGTGTGCTGAAAGGAGAAGAGCTTCCCAGTTCCACCCAGTTACTGTGGCTATAGAAATCCTGCATACAAACATACAACACAGTGTTCACGTAAACTAATGAAAATATTGATTTTACTTAATGCTATTAAATATATTAGTCACCTTACATTCATTTATGAATGCACTTCTTTCACTCTTTTTATTCTTTTATTTCAATTTATTTAATACAGGCAACTTCAGAAGTCTGTGCACCAAACTTTTTGAGAATTGGCCACAAGGAGGCACCATAATAAGCGAGTTATTGTTCATACTTACTGTATATCTCCAAGAGTTTGCCTATATAAATCTACAGTAAATTGTCCTCAAAATTTGCAATGTGCTCCATACATAAGCAAAAAAAAATTCTGATCTTTTTTTTTATTTAATTTAATTTAATTTATTTACATTTATTTTTTAAATTTAATTTTTTTAAAATGCTGGTAATATTATAGGTTTATTTATTATTTATTACAAAACAAATAATATTATTCAAAATTCAAGTATTGAGACACTTTGTGGATGTCAAACATAGTTGAATATGCACTTTGTGAACCTGAGCAGAATTGACTACAATAAAAAAATTTTTTTTTTTTTTTTTTAAAAAGTAAAAAATGTCTCATTGGCTAAAATTGTTCTGATAACACTCTGTCATCTGTTTGCAGATGCCACTTAATTTAATATTTTGTTTTCTATTAAATGAAATCTGAACATTTTCATTTAAACCTGATAACACGAATACAATGTGTAGTGGACAGCACATTCCAGGGCCCAGAGTTTATGCCCCTCTCTGACCACAATAGTGGACAAAGGTTTGCTACATTTTGATTGGATCTTGGTGGACTAACATAAGCAAACTGTCCAACGCCAACTGATAAAGATGCCAGGACAACAGCCAGACACCTTTAGAGGGCAAGAAGAAGACCTTTGGTACAAAGCCCGGGAAGGACAGGACTTCTCATTGGTCAAAATGCAGTTTCTGCCCTTCACCCACCAACAGACTGATTCCTAAGGTTTTGGCCTGTGACCGCCATAAAAATTCCTTTGGACCTCTGGATGCAGCGCAGTGGGTGAAACAAAGAGAGATCACAAAGTTCCATCCAAATCCATTCATAACTATGTTCACAAACCTTAAACTGATGCAAACTACAACACACACATCTTATACTTATTCAGAGAAATAAGTATTCTCAGTGACAGCGACATGTAGTGCAACATCTTACACAATCTCAGCTGTTCATGGACCAATGAATGCATGCATGACAGTTCAATCTTCTTCCATCATGTTTGGATTTAATGTGTTCGTAACATTGCCAAATGTATTCTGGTTGTGGTTTGGTAAGTGAATGATGCATTGGTAAAACTTCAGTGACACCTTTCTGAATGTGTGTTTGGACTATGCAAATAAGTGATGTTTTATTAACAAATTTCGGGAGGTGCACGCGCAGATAATAATTAACACGGCCAATTCATTATCAGCAATCACACGGTCTATCCTATCAGCCGAGAGAGAACTTCTATAAATAGCCCAAGCCATCTTACCTTCATCCTCTCTACAGTCTTTCACCATCCCTCCTCCATCCCAACTCCTCACCATCAACCTGGGGAGGAGCACGCGGGGGGAGCGCTTTGGGTCCGGGCTAAATGCCGAGCTCGGACCCCTCTGCCCGGACAGGGGGAGTACCCCGGGTTCGGGATTAATTACCGAGCTCGGAGCCCTCTCCCCGGACAGCACGCCAAATACACATAACCTTTACTCTGTTCTTTATATGCAAGTGTGAACTCGTGAAGTTCCACAGGAGGAAAGAAGGGTGGGCCACACCGTGTCCCCCCACTCTGATGGAAACAGCTAATCACAACCTGGAAATTGAGAAGCGCCAGATTGCAATCTCCTCCTCATCGGAAAGAGATAAAGGTACCTTCCCAAAAGACACTCCTTGTTCTGAGTCTCCGGCCTGCAAGGGTGAGACACTAACAGATAAACCATTTATGAGTCTGAGTCCTATTACTGGGAAGGCAGGAACAAAAACACCTTGTTCTGAGTCTCAGTCCTGCGAAGGAATGGACAGTGTAGAAGATTTGTATTAATCTTAAATTTATAAATTTATAATTTATAAGAAGAAACTATTCTACTATTATCTACTATTATTAGTCTGACTGTGTGAAACAGGTGTGTGTTAAGGATCGCAGTTATAAACTGAGTGAACTATTTAAAGTTTGAAAAACCCATATATGGAAAAGACTCTGTTCAGGAGCTAGAAATACATGCATGAAAAGCTATTGATCAGCTTCAAGAACACATATATGGTAAAAGATACCTGTCCCGAAATACAACGGAGCATATTTGGAATACTGTAGAACAGCTTCAGGTATATACGAGTGTTAAACAGACATTCTAGAGTTACCTTTGCAAACCGTAACTAGACTTCATTGTATGGTCAATAAAGTCAACTGGCTTCAAAACCTCTCTAGCAACTTATTTTGAACAAGGAAAATTCTACAACAACATCAACAGAAACTACGATCTGAGTCCCCTGTCAGCAAGGGTGAGGCAATAGCAGATCAACCTCAGTTCTGAGTCTGAGTCCTGTTACCAGAAAGACAGCAACAGATCAACCTCCGTTCTGAGTCTCTGGCACGTCCAGAAGACACTAATAGATAAGCACGTTCTGAACCTCTGGCCCGTGAGGGAAGAGGCAATAACAGATACCAAGTCCTGAGTCTCCAGCTTTGAGGCAGCAACAGATACGACCACGTTCTGAGCCTCCAGCCTGTGAGGAAAGAAATAATCTACGTTCAGACTTCAGAGTCTTTGTCCAGTGAGACAACAGATGCAGCACGTCCTGAGTCTCCATCCTAGAGAGACAAAGCGGATCTACCAAATTCTGAGTCTCTAGCCCAGAGAGGCAGAAGACACACAGACATCTGCAACAAGGTTAAGCTCCAGCGAGCAAACCTTCACTCCAAGGTACCTTTGCTTGCGTGTTCCAAGCTAAGGACCTTCTGCACCTATTCCCGGGCCACATCTGCGTGTTCCAGATTTTAGGTCCCTTTGGTGCTCCAGGAGATCAGCATCCTCCAGCGCTTCATGATCAAGGCTGTCGAAATGGATTCCTGCTCCTTTCCCCACTGCATTGTTACCAGCACAACCAGTGGATGAAGTCACTGCCACCGGACTGCTCACTCAACCACAGAGAACGTAACTATCACCTATCCAAACCTCTTCCAGAGACCTTGGCATTGTTGTGTATTATCAGTATATCATTTTTCTAATTGACATTATGGGTTATATAGCTGATTGCAGTTTATAGCAAATCTTTCATGTATTTGTTTGATGCATAATAAGGTTCTTCACCTTATTTCTTTCAGAGTAACAACAGTTTATCTTTCCAGATAACGTAGCTCTGGCATAGCAACACCCAACCTAATCACTTGCATTTTATGCATCTTGCGCACTTTATTCCTTTTCCATTCATGGTATTCATTTAGTAGTTGTTGATTACTTGTCTATCTTTTGTTAATAAAATTTATTTTATTACACTTGTGTCTTCCTTGTGTTGATAAGGCAGTAAAGGTTCTACAAGTTAGATATCCCACCAATCTTTCTTATGTGATGTAATCATAACCACACCTTAAGTGACATGTGATCCAAAATCATAACGTCACCTGTGACGTGAGTACCCATCACTACACTATTTCGCCTCCCTAGGTTGGCGAAAGCAAAATTCACTATGTAAGTCACTAAATGTGATGTAAATGTCATTGGTCATAACAAATGTAATATACAAATGAAAATGTACAAATATAAATGCTGGTATAAGGCAAGCTTGAAATAAATATATATATATATAAAAAAAAGATTCTTATGTTTCTTCCCATACTACTACCCCTTCCTACTACAATCTCCATTCATAACGTACCTGTAGAGTGTGACATAGAGCCCCCAGTGTGATCTGCGCAGAGATATAGCTTTCCTGCTGCACGCTGGCCTTTACTGCAGCCACACCTTGGGTAATGAGATCCCGACCCTCGCTGAAAGCCTCATTATCTATGTGATGTGCCTCACTCAGTGCAAATACCAAATCTACAGCTGCATTGCTTAGATACATTTCTTTTATAGCTAAATAAAAGAGAGCAGAAGATGATGTTGAGCAGGCTTTTTGGACAGCATATGGAGTCAATCTGTTGTTTATCTGGAGTGAGGAGTGGAAAGAGAATATTATTATTTTTTTATTATTATTTTTTTTTTCAACTTGAGTTTTTCAGTTCAGTTTTCAGTCCAAATTATGTGTGTAGCATAACTTGGGGAGAATTAGCAACTAAAATTTGCAGTTTCAAAATTCATATTTGAGGAATTACTGTAATTTGTTGTAACAAAAATGTGAAAGTCTGTTCAAGTAATGTTAATCACTGATGTTTTGTTACTCATAATAGCCCATTTTTAGTTTGTTTGACAGAAAAAAAAGCCAATATAGTCGGTTCACTCCCATGTCTTTTTCTAACAGGCAGTGTGAAGTCTCGACCCTGGGCAGTGGCTATGTCACGACACACTTCTGCTGTCTTGCGGAGGATGGCCATCTGAGTGATTTCTCGATGGGTAATGGAGCCGTCCTGAAAGAGAGGTTTGAATGCTGCCACTTGGGGGGGCTGAAACAGGGTCCCACAGAGGAGAAATACAGCCAATACAACCAGTGAAACCATGACTGTCCATAAGAAGAGGTGCTGTGGGAAAAAATCACATTTTGAAAATTCAGTCCCTTACCAGTAAAGAAAATTAAAACTAAAAAAACAGTTTACTGATTTCATTGTTTACAAGTTTTTGGAAATGTTATGGCATTATCTAATTAAATATGCACTAATTTTCATACATTTCCAGAACAGAGATCTGAACACTGGATAAAGCCAAAATAAAGGTTGAAAATTTTGTTTCATTGTGTTGACATTGTCAGGCTTGTGTTCGTCTTGTGTTGTGTTTTTCTGTCTCATGTGCTCCCCTTGACTTAGTTTTCCCTCTTGAATGCTCATATTTGGTTTTGTTCCTGTTCCTGTTCTCGTTTAGTTAATTCAGTCCCACCTGTTTCAGGGGGCTGTTTCATAAAACAAGTTTACCAAACAAGCCAGGTTTATTTCAGTTAGTCTGACTTATTTTGAACCAAATCAATGGACAATAAGTCAGACTAAAGCCCCTTTCACACAGAGATTCCGGAAAATACACAGGTAATGTGTTGCGGCATTTGTTCCCGTATCGTCAGATTTGCTGCATTCACACTGCCAGTGATTTTCCGGAATCTGTGCGTGCATTCACACACAACCCGTAAAGACACGTGACCTTTCATGTGACGTGTATAATGCGCGCTCACCATTTCACTAAACTGGAGAATGATTTCAGCTTCAGCGCGGATAGTGAGGAGCTCCCTGATCGCTGTTTCATTCCAGTTTACATATTTTTCATCGTGTGAACGTTGATCTGCCTTCAAAACACCCGGTAAAACTGTCGAACGATAAAGTGCGTCATCACTACAACGCACCCTTTACGGCATTGATCCAGCTTTTGTTCACACAGCGCTCGTTCCGGGACTGAACCCGGCAATGTTACTAGGTCCCAACCCGGGATCAATCCCGGAATTAATCCCGGGACGTGTTTGCATTCACACAGAAGGCACTCCGGCAATTTTCTGGCAATTTTCCGGGACCAACGTGCAGTGTGAATGGGGCTTAACTAAAATAAGCCTGTCTTATTTGGTAAACTTGTTTTATGAAACAGGCCCCAGTTCTCCCTGATTATGTTCCCTGTGTTTAAAAGCCCTGTGTTTTCCATTGTCCAGCGTCCGGTATTAACATCGATGTTGTGTTCCTGTGTGTTCTCCCTGCCTTGTGTTACCCTGTTTTGAGAAGATTAAAGACTGTTTCTTTGAGTTTTACCCTCGTCTCCTTGTTCTGCCACAGTTTGCAATCGTGACAGACATATTACAATCAAAAGTACTGAGGGAATTTTAGTTATCGCTTTTTACATAAATCAGAAAATACTGTCAACAGCCAGAAAAAAAATAATAATAATCACAATGGTTTAGGAATACAGTGTTGTGTAAAATCAGGTGAATGATATATCAACAAAACCCCTCTGTAAAAACCTTCAGAATAGACAAGAATATAAATGTCAAGTTTGGCTTATATATCTTATAAAAAAAACTCATTTTAAGAAAACTGCTTTTAAAATATGTATTATAATTAATCTACAGATGCAAATAGATGAAATGCAATAAAATAAACACTTAAAAGTATATTTTGAATGTTTTCACTGGTCTGAAACAACACTTTATGAAAAGCCAAATAGCTCAAAATCTCGAAACTGACCAAAGCAATGCTTTGCCTGTAGTGTCCTGCCCTTAATTTTAATAATTAATACATATTTTTTTTTATTAGTTAACATTTTTAATCTTTAACTTGAAAATTCTCACAAAATATTACATATAATTAGACAAATATTATAAACAAAAAATTTAATTAGGCAATTGTTTGATTACCTTTTCACAGATTTTGCATGTGTATTCTGTACCTTATTCGCAGCCTCTGTCAGTATATTTATACACCTTTACACACGTGATGAATGTCAGCGTCACACGTACTTTTAATGTAAATAATGGATTGTATAAAGATAATCCTTTCCGTAAGTGTGTGTGGCTTTAACAATGTCAGTAAGGAATATTATTTACTTCCTTATTAAACACTATTGTTGATTGTGCCCTTTTCAAATTACGTACTCCTTGTGTTTGATCTAACCATAGCAAACATGCTTCAGTTTCCTTGACAGCTGTTAATGACCCATATGTTATGGGCAAAGTTAGTTACACATTGTTATGCCTAACAAACTTTCCCAGAACCCATTTCAGTATATATTTTAATATTATTGGTGGTAGATCAAGAATCACAATCGTTCACATAATTTTATTTTATTTATTTAATCCTCCAAAATTGTCTAAAACCATATAATTTATAATCACTCATGTAACAGGAGTTCAGTGAAGCCTCTGAGCCAAGTAACTCAATAGCTTTCACTCTCAAACTGAATGAGAGTGGAAGCTATTGTAAAAAGCAAAATCAATACATGAGCTTACACAGTGCTGATGCCCCTTATGTGAACTTTGTCTTTAATAAACATTCAAAAAGATCAAGAGTATATACTATGCTATGAAATCACAACTTAGCCACAAACTAACCCCAAACAGACCTGTTCGCATACAACAGAAAGTGAAAGTTAATTTTCAATAGTAAACCTTAACCTTTATTCTTTAATAATAACAAAGGGTATTTTACCTAGGACAGTTCAATACAAGTAAAGATTTTAAAATACAGTTGTTGTGCTAAATGTTATTTAGAAACACACAAAATGGCAAAGGAATAACCAGAAGAAAGTAAGACACATGGAAAGTGAGTAACATCCACTGAAAATAGCATTTGCTGTGGAGACAGTGAGTCGCAGCGTGACATAATTTAGATCAGTGGATCCCGGAGCTTCTGCCTCAATAGTGAGTGTGACATCCGTCCCTGACTCTGTGTTTGAGGGTGCAGTGAGTGTGAGACTTCCTTGAGCGCTTCCCCCTGTTCCCAGGGTCAGAGAGCTGGGGAAAGACACATTGAAGCCCTGGTCAATCCGAGCTCTGATAGTGTAGTTGTTACCTGTAGCATTAGAGACCACTGTAAAGTTGAGACTCAATGGGACTCCAGGCTGTGTAATGTTCTGTGATTGAGCCTGTGAAGGAACAGATATGGTAAATGCGTGTTATTTGTCTTAAACAATAATGATTTTTTAAAACTCTTTTTGTTTCAAACTGTTATGTAAAATTAAGTGTATTTTGTTTAATAATTGTTGTAAATTACAGTTATTTGTGTTTGTGTACCCAACATTTTGCCATTGATATTACTTACAGTGACTGTTATTCTAGATCCTTTATGTTGGGTGGGTGACTGCCTCTGGAATCGACTAGCTGACGACGAGTCATTCAACAGCCCTTTGAGCTGCACCACAAATGCCCACTCTGGGATTCTGTCTATGTTGACCAGGAAGTCTGTCGCACCGACAGATTTAATAGTTCCACTGACAACATCAGATCCTGAAGCTTCAACTAGAAGCACGTCAGTCACTGCGACTGAATCTCTTCCAGTCACAGAGACATAGAAAGTAGCATTCCGACCTGATAAGCAATCAGAGAAACACAGTGAAGTATCAGTACTATGCATGTATGTGACAAATAAAGTAGCATTCTGACCTGATAGATTAAAAAAAAAACTTTTTATTTAATCTATTAATTTCAGTTATACATATTTGAGGAAGATCTCAGTATTGTACCAATAAAAGGGCGGGTGAACCTCTGTCCCCATGAGTCTCCATGACCTCCCTCAACTATCTCCACAAAGTAAAAGAGGACGTCCACAGAACTCTGACCTGTAATCACAGTTGAAGGAATATAGAGATGCATATACTTTTACTTTGTTTTGGCAAATTTACTTTGAGTCCTATGACGCCGTTTGCACTGTGCTCTTTTGTCACTTAATATTTTATTTCGGTGCACCAATCTATATAATTACTTAGTATATGAAACCATGATCAATTAAAAGAAACGGGTTGCATATACTTTCAATGGATAGACAAAATTGATGAGCAAATATTAAAAATATCTTCATTTGTGTTATGAAGATGAACATTATTCTTTGGTCAACATGAGAGTGAGTTAATGACAGTTTTCCCCCTTTGTTTTGATTTTTTTTTCTTTTAAAACCCAAATAGCAAGTCGCATGCAGAATTTTTTTTTTACCCATGACTTTTAGGGTGTAGGAGCTTGTGGAGCTTATACTGATCTTCCATTCCCCTGTCTGGTTGTCAGAGTTGAGTTTTACTCTCTTTAGATTCCCTACAGTCAGGATGCTGCCCAGAGGACCATCTGCCACTGAACCTGACTGAGACAATCCTGAAGGTGTGGGGACAAAACAGTGGCACAGTCATGGGTGTGATTGCAAAGGCCTGGAGAGTAGAGGTTAGGATCTACAGTATTGCAAGCAGCAGGTATTTACAAGTATACAACCAAACACTCAGGAACTTGGAATCACAAGGAACCAAAGGAGTGCACCACCAAACCAAACATTGACACACAATTATCTGTTATTTACCGTTACATGACCTGTTAAGCACAGAAAAACTGATTCATTAAGCACATTCTATTCATAATGTGTTGCTGTACCTGTGGGGCTGTAGAGGTTAAAGACTAGAGAGTCTCCAGTGAGATACACTGTTGCGTTGGACAGAGTTGGATCCAGCACAAAATAAAAGTTTTCTGCCTTGGCTGAACTTCTCTCTATCTGAAGAACAGTCACCTTCAAGAAACACATTTGGGAAAAAATTAGACCTGACCAATATCCAGACCAGATGGTGGATCAGCACCTGAAGACAAACACAACAGCCCTAGATGTCAGCAGAGACCATGACAACTAGATAAGCCCTAGAGACAGATCCCCTGTGAAGAACTTGTCAACTAGACGGCCATCGGCACAAATCCTCAGCAAAGACCACGAGAACCATACGAGTCCTCTGCACTGACCCTGTGGTCATGTTTAGCCCCACCAAACGCTGGCACGATGCATCCTAATCATCAAGGAGAAGGAACTGGATGAATATTCTGAATAATACCAATCCACCACCTGACTTGTGTTGCTGCTTAGAATTAAACCACACCATGTTGGTTCATCTGGCCAGAGGTGAATTGGACCACTGACTGAGCCTGGTTTGTCCCAAGGTTTTTTTTTGTTTTTTTTTCTGTTATCGCTGGAGTTCGGGTTCATTGTCACTGTCACCTTTTGGCCTGCTTAGTTGGGACACTTAATATTTGGCAACATTATCGACTTGATTGCACAGACACCGCTGGAAGAGAACTGAACTGAGATGGATGATGACATCACTATTTTCTTCAGAGCTGCTTTATAGATGAATTGAACTCATTCCATAATTGATGAATTTACACAGTTATTAAACTGAACTGAATCAACAATGAACTGACTTTAACTGAAAAAAAAACTTTTTATTATTGTCTTGTTTTTAGAGTTGCTTTACAGTAGAATTGAATTTTGTTTGCATCATTGAAACACTATTTTCCTGTTTAATACTTTTGACACAATCTGTATTGTATATAGCACTATATAAATGAAGGTGACTCAAAAGGTGACAATTACTTCCAAGAACAGCATAAAACAGTAACAAAGCATTTATATTAGGATAAGATTAGTTGCATAATGCAAATTTATATTTACAGCAAATTATAAAAGACGTCTTTTTATAATAGTGATGATAGGAGTTAAAATTGTGTGTACAAAGAATTGTTAGAAATTACCAGGTCAGCGGTGATGGCATCTGTAATGAGTGCAGTGACCTGAGACAATGTAGTGTCTGTGATCTCTATGGTCTGTCCACCAGAAACATGGGCCAGATCTTTGTACAACTGTATGTCTGACAGAGGCATTGCTCTTGATGGAGAGGCATCCTTTTCACTATGCAAGAGGGAGCTTGTAAGCAGGAAGTTGACCTGAATTAGGAGAAGAAAGAAAGAGAACATAGTTACATTTGTTTACATTAGTTAATGCATTAGATATATAATGAACTAACAATTAACAACAAAAAAATTATAAATAAAATACAGCATTTCTTAAACTTGATTTGTTTATATTGTATGCATGTTCATATTGTTGGTTCATGATACCTAATGCATTAGTAAAAATCATTTTGTAGACATCAAGACATCTGTTGCAAAACTGAAGTAACAAATCAAACAGTGATGATCTGCAGGCACTCACTTTTGACTTGCTGCTTTCTATCATGGCCTCAACTGCACTTTTTAATTCTGTGTTCTTTGCTGAAGCATCAGCTAAAACAAAAATGTCTGATGACGGAGGAGCTTGTGTCAGTGTCATCTATAGATTCATGAAACAATGAAACAGAACAAACAGGAACCTTTAATAGTACAATCACCTCTTTGAATCATTATTTATTATATGGATATCAAAGATCCACATAATTATTCACAATAACTTTCTATCTAAACTTTCATAACATTTGTTCTTTGTGTACTAATTTCAGTGTGAACTTTTTTCAAGCTGAATGCACATTTAAATCACGGTCCAAAAGAACAAACCAGGAGTCCTGACAGGAACATGTCTGAGAAGTTTCCACCAACTGATGCCGAAATGGAATTAATATGCTCTTTGAAAGTATCTACATTCCCAGTCCTTATCAGAGGTCCAGAACCTGTTATCAGAAACACACATAACAGAGACCAAAGAACAGGCTCAATGCATTTTGATAATAAACAGTGCCTGATCAATGTATCTCACCCAACCTAATATATATAACACAGTAGAAAACTATAGGCTGTGAGGGATAGACTTTTAGCCTTTACAGTGGCAAACACTGCAGAAAAGTCATAGATCACCTAATTTTCACAACACACAGCTTTCAACACTATTACATGGAGTTTTTGTGAACTGAACAATCAATATGTTGTTAAACAACATTGCAATCCCACTGAACGCACTGTACTTCTATCAATCACAAACTTCATTCCTGTCAAAAATTAAATTTGGTGCTACCCTAACTAAGGTCTATGGAATGGCATTATAGGAACTTAAAGGGTTCTCCTATGCCATCAAATTATAAAGGTTTTTAGTTGAAACTTAAAGCATTCTTTAATTCCTTATTTATGTATCCATATGCAGTATTGCTGCTCCCTATACATGGAGTACACAGTTACCTTAGGGCATCAAACTATGAAGGCGAAGTTTTGCATAGGGCACCCATTTGACCAGCAGCACCTCTGAAACAATGTTTATCTTATTTAGTAAAAATATATATATATTAATCACAATAGACCTACCCTGGCCATTAATTGGGACTAGAATGTATTCTGAAGGTTCCTCCGATGTTCCTCTCCTGCTGTCTAGTATACTAAAGCACACTCTCTTGAACACTTCAATGTGATAAGACAAACTTCCAGTGATGTCAAACACAAAAGCCAGAACTGAAGTCTGAGTGAGGCCCATCAATCTACAAAGAGAGAGATAAAAGTTTAAAGAGATATTTCACTCTATTCCCTTTTACTTAATGAAAATGTACAGTCTGGACATTATTCTATATAGCTTCTTTTGTGTTCCTAGTGGAAAAATCATACAGTACAAATACTCATACCGAAGAAAGGCTTGCTCGCCTGTGGCTAGTCGGATGTCTTCCAGTAATTCCATAGTAGCAATGATGGCCATTTCAGCAGCACGGAGGTGAAAGGAGCCGTGTTCTGAGCTGATGTCATTCTTATTGATGCCTCCTGTAGGTTCTTTTGAACTGGTCTTGTCAAAAGAGCCTCCGTGGCTACACTTGCCTGAAAGACACATATTTTCATTGAAATTTTGTTGAGTAGTACTTTTAAGAAAATATTTGTTCTAGCCAGTTGAGCATCAAAGCTACTCTCTACTGAGGTACCATATTCTCAGGTTCGGGGACATTTTGATTTTGGCTTGAAAACCAAAACACCTACCGGTGCTAATGTCAGTCCTTACCTGCAGGTTTGGAAGAGAAAAACCGAAAGTCGAAATATCCTGAAGTTAATGTCTTCTGCTGCAATATATCTTGAAGAATGTTGTCACTGCAGTCTTCTCCGACACAGCTTCGGCATGTTTTTGTATTGGAACCTAGACATCCATTCATCCATACATAAAGTGTGGGTGGAATTACACAATATTAAAAGTGTGACAAAATTGTTATTTGGCATATGTGCATAATTAGAAATGTGGCTAACTATTAAGTGACTGGGGATAACTGTATTAGAAATAACTGTATATCTGAGATGAATACATGGCTATACAGCACCTTACCTGCTAGATTGTCGAGAGGACGTTCAGGTTTGATCAGCGTGTTGAAAGGAGCAGTGCTCCCCAGTTCCACCCAGTTACTGTGGCTATAGAAATCCTGCATGCAAAACAAATACACATTCATATGCTAAATTATTTTACAGTATTTGAAAAAAAATCTGCTCAATTTAATAGTATGGTCTCCAGGACTAACATACCTGTAAAGTATGACATACAGCCCCAAGACTGGAGCGGGCAGACAAATATTTCCCCTTTTTGATGCTGACTTTCACAGCAGCTATGCCCTGTGTGATGAGGTCCCGTCCATTTTTGAAATCTTCATTATCAAAATGATGAGCAGTACTCGACTGCTTTCTATCCACAGCTGCATTGCTAAGGGAAGTCTGAAGAACAGCCAGATTGAAAGTTGATAGTTATTTAAAGAGGGAAGAATATGCATTTGAGCAGGCTCTCTGGACGGTAGTTGCAGTCAGTTTGCTGTTGATCTGGAGGTGAGGAGAGGAAGATAGAGGGGGAAAAAAAAATAATGTTAACATTCTGCACCCTTTTAGCTTCCACTAAAAGCATGGTTAATATTGAAGATTAGACAAAAAGTCAATCATATTAACCCATATTAACCCAATAGATTGCTCAAAGTGTAATACACTTCATCATCATTAATGCTGCATACACGTGCTATCGGAATTATCGTAAATTCGAGTTTCCTAGTCGGAAATTGATCATATAAGGCCTCTCTAAGGCCGTTCATGTCCAATTTCCAACTAGGAAGCTCATATTTACGATAATTCCGATAGCACGTGAATGCAGCAGAAATATTGTAAGCTAATTTATTTACAACTTAATTTCTATCTGTTTGGATAATGGTGGGATATGTAGGCCTAATAAACAAATATAGTTTACATAATCAGTGCTTGTGATCATGGCTCACATTCTTGTTGCCATATGGAAAGTTGTGCTCTACCTGCAGCAACTGCTAATAAGAAGATTGGGAATGCTAACAGAAGGCATACTCAAAGTATTCAACGTCTGAGATCTGCGGTTGATTCCAACAAAAAATTTGACATGTCTCAGTTTGCAACAGCAAACAAAAACCCAGTGGTCACTCTAAATTTCAGATGAACAAATTAATATTGGGCTTAATTCATACAAATATAAATAAGTCCAGCTGTAAACACCAATCTACTTGACATTCTACAAATATGTGAGTTCTGATCAAATAATTTCTAAACAGAATGCTCATATGTTATCCTAGACCACAAAACCGGTCATAAGTAGCACACTTATATTTGTAGAAATAGCCAACAATATTGTATGGGTCAAAATTATCGACTTTTTCTTTTATGCCAAAAATCATTAGGATATTAAGTAAAGATCATGTTCTATGAAGATATTTTGTAAATTTCCTACCATAAATATCTCAAAACATAATTTTTGATTATTAATATGCATTGCTAAGAACTTCATTTGGACAACGATTTTCTCAATGTTTAGATTTTTTACATCCTCAGATTCCAGATTTTCAAATAGTTGTATCTTGGCCAAATATTGTCCTATTCTAACAAACCATACATCAATTGAAAGCTTATTTATTCAGCTTTCAATTAAAAAAATGACCCTTATGACCAGTTTTGTGGTCCAGGTTCGCATAGTCTTTCCTTACAGGTAGAGTAAAGTCTTTGCCCCGGGCAGTGGCTATGTCACGACACACTTCTGCCATCTTTCGGAGGAAAGCTGCCTCAGTGATTTGAAGATGGGTGAGGGATCCATCGGCAGGGAAGATTTTGAATGCTGCTGCTTGAGGGGACTGAAATAGAGCCCCCTGGAGGAGAAATACAGCCACTACAACCAGTGAAACCATGACTGTTCACAACTGTGGGAAAAATCATTATGGGAATTAATTTATTTTGTGTTTTTTTTTTCTCAATGAAATATGCCCTATATTAGGCTACTTATTTGTGTCTCTATAACAAAATCTATTGTAACTCAAACCTGCAGATCAAGTCAAGTGTCTAATAGAATGTTTCCATTCATGGTGATTGTGTTCCATTCATGGTGAACCTCTTTTTTAAGTACAGCTGGTTGAGAGAAAGTGTAACAGTCTTCTCAGTTAGTAGCCACATATAACAGCAGGGAGAATATACTTTTGTTATTTAATTTTCTATTTAATTATATTTTTCTTTCAAAATGTAATTAGTGGTAAATTTCTCAGATAAACGTAACACCTCCTTAGTAGATATAACATCAGTGTTGGGGAGTAACTTGCTACATTTAATGGCAGAACAACTGTAACTGTATCAAATTAAATTACAGTTACTTATGAAAATGTTAACGACTACAAAGGCGGATACATCTCAATATTTTCTGTAAAAAACTAGGATATGTTGAATAATATTAATTTGTTGCTTTGCCTGTTTTTGATGTTCACAATTCCTCCTGCCATTTAAGGCCGTTTAGAAAAAGCAATGCTATTCTGATGCTTTTTATTGGTTCTCTTGTTTGAATTTGCAGTGCACCATGTCTACCAATTACTGTGCATCAATCCACATTGCCACTGAAAGCTTCAGATTACAACCCGTCTGAGATTTGTCACCATGGCAAGTGATAAAAATGCAGTTCAGTGCTGGAAATTTAAAAATCAAGAACAAAGTAAAAAAGATGTGCTAAAGTCTGATTTTATGGTGGCTGTGCTTTAAAATTAAATTAAATTCAATCTTAATTCAAGTGATAAAGGATTTTGAAAGTCTCACAGTAATCAGTATTGAGTACTACTGTAAGTTTAACCCTGCCTGGTTTAAATGTTTGAACATGTTTAACAGTTGAAAACATTGGTTCGAAATTCAGAAAAGTACTAAAAAAGTAATCAAAAATAATCAATTAATTACTTAATATTACTTTAATAAAGTATACTACATTTTAATTATGGAAAATTGGGTAACACTACATTAGAATAGGGAACACTTATTCACTATTAACTACGACTTTTCCCTCAATAAATTCCTAATTTGCTGCTTATTAATAGTTAGTAAGGTAGTTGTTAAGTTTAGGTGTTGAGTAGGAGTAGGGATGTAGAATAAGGTCATGTAGAATAAGGCATTAATATGTGCTTAATTACTACTAATAAATGGCTAAAATTCTAGTAATATGCATGCTAATAAGCAACTAGTTAAGAGACCCTAAAATAAAGTGTTACCGAAACATGTAATCTGTACATTTCCAGAGTAACCTTCCCAACACTGTGTAACATTGCACACACACACACACACACACACACACACACACACACACACACACACACACACACACACACACACACACACACATACAAATCAATGATAATTATTCCATTACCTTGTAGTAGATTTTGCTTGAGTATAAAGAATTTGCAGGCACTGTTTGTGTATTTACACTGATTAAATCAAAGATTTAAATTAAATGACCATATCTACTAAATGAGTCCACCCAGACCATTTATGATCCACAGAAACCCCAAAATAAATAGATGGTGCTGAATGGGAATTCAGCAAAAAAAAGAAAGCAAAAAAGAAAATAACCCATGCTTTGCATAATGCCCGCCTTTTGAAAATAGTTTGGGCTGGAATGAAGACTGATTTCATTCCCCCACACCCCTTTAGTTTTTAAGAAGTCAGACAACATTTCTGACATCCAATTAGATTAGAAAGCTAATGTTAGAGTTAAGCTTAATACTGAGTTAGTGACTTATACACCATTGTTACCAACCTATAAACTCCCTTTAATTTAAGAGTTAGGTTATGATAAGGGTTTGTGTTTTAACTTGACAGGATTGTCGTTCTAGAACCAACAAAACATGCTGACCCAGGAGCATGCTTGCAAAATCAGGACAATTGGTCCTTAGAAATCAAATCAAACGAAATGGTTTAGATGTTAGATAAGATAAAAGAATGCAGCATGGTCTGGAAAGACTTCATTCCCCACAAGTTGCTGGTCTTAAAAAGGTTCTGCATTATCCTTACAAAATACACAGGTTTTAATGGCAAGCAAGATATATGTTTAAGTGGGTCTCGAATATGAATCGGCATTCCTACAGTAGTCTAGACACCACAGCATATGCCTGAAACCAAATATTACTGTTTAATGAAAAATGACAGTTGTGGGGTAAACTGTCAATCCTGGACACTACATTACAGAATCAAAACAAAAATTTTAATGAAAAAGAATAAAATGTCAGCATATTAGACAGGAAATGAAGAGCTTTTAATCGTCTGAGGGACCCTTGAGATCACAGATCACATTTGGGTAAACTGCAAAAACGTTTCTGCTATTTCATTTCAACATGCCCCAAAATGGAGTGGGGTAGGGTCTTATTATTTTGTGAAGAAATGAGGTTATATTTACATTTTAAATCAAAAGGTTAATCATATAAACATTCACTGCGCTATCTTAGATATTCAGCTTGCTGACGAGTCCGACATTTTAGTCAAATGAGTAATTTTCTTACACAAACGCATCGCTTCACTTCAGAAGGCCTTTATTAGCCCCCAGAGCTGTGTGGAGTACTTTTTATGATGGGTGGATGCACTTTTTGGGGCTTAAAGTAGTTCACTTTGAAATTAAATTTGGTATCTATCAGCTTACCCCAAGGGCATCCAAGATGTAGGTGTCTTTTTTTTCTTCAGTAGATCCAATGTTTTTAGGTCAAACCGTTCTAGTCTGTCAGTCATATAATGGCAGGTATAGGTCACTGTCTCTATAAGAGGGAAAAAGAACATGCACAGAGAAATCCAAATTAAACAATTTCCCATCGTAACTACACATTGATGGCCTAAGACACGAAACGAGCGGTTTGTGAGAGAAAAGAACAGTATTTATATCGTTTTTTTACCTCTTGTACACAACCATGTCCAAGTGATCTGAGTGCGCACACGCATCCGGTGTGTGACGTGTGTGTGCGCGCGCTCTGGCTCACGCTGCATTCACACGGGGCATCGGTGTCAACGCTTGACGGAGGGCGTGTCTGAAGCGTGGTGCTGACGCAACTTTTCAAGCGCCAACGGAGGCGTCTGCCAATCAGATCACCTCATGCATACCAATCCCAATCCCGTTCATGCAACACCAGAGAAGTATGTGATTGGTCGTTGTAACTATGACGGCGCGTCAGCACCACGCTTCAGACACGCGCTCCGTCAAGCGATGTAAATCATGGGGTAATTTTCTTTTTTGGGTGAACTATCCCTTTAACTGCTATTGTTGATTGGGCCCTTTTCAAATTACGTACACCTTGTGTTTTTTTTTTTTTTTGTTATCAAATTTTTTATTTTTTTTTCACACAACACAACACAGCATTCAAAATATAACAAAACAAAACAACAGACACATACTCAACATCTCAAAGTCCAGTCAAAAGGGAGAGGAGAGAGGAAGGACAATAAAAACACAAAAGTCACTCCTTTATATAATCACGTATATCAAACAAAAACACTGCCAAGCGTCAATGGTCGAAGGCCTGGCCCCACCGACTTGTGCCGTTGCACATTCACAAGTCACTATTTGCAGGAGGCTACGGATCCAATATGTTTTTCCACACATGTGTGGTGTAAACCAGTTCTGGATTATTGTCTTCTTCGCAGCTGTAAAACCAGCAAACAACATTCTCTTTTGCATTGAATTAATACAAAGACCAGAATCATCATTAAGGAGACACAAACTTGGGTTAACAGACCAATCAATTCGCAGTAATGATGACAAAACCAGGTTTACATGTGTCCATAAACTGATGATGACAGGACATTCCCAAAACATATGCAGAAACGTGCCTGATGATGTAGTGTTACATATATGGCAGTTCAAATTTGACTGTAGTTTAATTTTAAATCTTTTGTAAGGAGTTATGTATGCTCTATGAATGACTTTGAAGTGAATAAGACGATGAGCAGATTTTTAGATGTTAAACTGAGATTAGACCACACTCTCTCCCAGTCGACAGATAAATTAAGGTCAGATAATTCCCTATTCCAAATAGTTTTAATAGAAAGAGGTTTTGTAATGCAATCAATAATTTTATTATATATTAAGGAAAAACATATGGCCGACCAGCAGATGGTGTGTAATCCAGTCCGCATAGGATGAGAGGAAATAGAAGATGCCCACGGAACGCCATACGCTTTGAGAGCAGAACGTAATTGAAGAAAGACAAAATATGCGGATGCTGGTAGACAAAATTTGTTTCTTAAAGTGATTTACAGAGGCATTTTCTTTTTACATTTGCCATTTTTCTAATTTTATTAAAAGTATGTCATCTATGTCAAACTCAAAAATGTAAATTTATACACTTTTTAGAATTTCTAATTTACAATATAATAAGAAGTAGAATAAGACAAATAAGTTAGAAATCATATGAAATTAGTATTAATAAAAAAATTATTTGTTCTACAGAGGTGGCACAGAGAGAACTGTACAAAAAGTGGCTTGTAGGTACGTTTAATGAGGCTCAGAGGTGGCATGAGTGCAGTTAAATTCATAAATTCATGTTGAGATTAATGTTTTAAATATAACATGTTGAATATAGAAATATTAAATGATTTACATAACTGAAATTAAACTGTTATAATTTAAACTGAAAACCGCCAACAGGTGGCGTATGCAGGGCCCGATTAACACCGTAAGGGGCCCTGGGCTTTACCTCTTGAGGGGCCCTTCATCAACGAGGACTACAGTCTACATCACTCAATCTGATAATCACAAAGCGCGAGTCATCAGCATTAACATAAACATCCAAACCTAAAGGTCTGTCAATAAAATATACACAAATATCACTGCATGAACTACACATATGCACATAGTCGGACATATTTTACCACAGATAGGCAGATTATATCTAAAAATTGTGTAGCATTTTTAATTGTGTTAAAGTTGGTTAAAATTTCATTATGAACTAACATTTTAAGTTCGGAACAGTGCAGGAAGGTAAATGAGTGAAGGTAAATGTAGCCTAACACTTCACAAAACAGTCTGGTGCACTTCTGTTTACCTTCACAAGATATGTCTTTTCTGCTTGTGGATCTTCGCATTTTTTTTAAATCCCTAATTTAAATTTTTAATGTACTAAATAATGAGTGAAACTTTGTTCGAGCTGCAGTAGCAAAGTTTGTTTAAA
>JAPDDO010000128.1:0-186214 GCA_027422415.1 Schizothorax lantsangensis | reverse complement strand
CCGTTCTGTCACCAATGGATTTTGGTTTCCTTCCGCTAGTCGCCCTGGCTTGGCTTAGTTGGGACACCATTATTTCCAGCAATTTCGTCGACTTGATTGAACAAAACTTTTTGAACTGAACTGACTGGACCCTGTGCCTTCACTGAATTCAATAATGAAATGCCTTTAACTGAAAATTGAGTGTTTAAAATCTTGTCTTTTACATTATTGACACTATTTTCCCATTTTGATATTGTCAGTTGCTTGTCACAATTTGTATTGAAAAGCGCTATATAAATAAAGGTGACTTGACTTGACTTGACACATTCAACATTTATATTAAGTTTAATGAAACTTATAAAACACATAATTATCTTATTTAAAGATGTTAATAAATAAGTTTGATTATATGTAACATACTATATATAAACATTTACAAGTCTTAGGCGATAATAAAATGTCTTACATTTTTTCTGTGAACAATGATGTCCATTCTGTGAATTAAGATTTCCAAAATAAAAATAAAATAAAAAAGTTAATTATAAACATTGTTAAATATCAACAAAACTCACAGCTCCTCTTTGGGTTAATCTCCAATGTGAAACCGAGGGTCTGCCTCAGACCCTGACAGACAAGGGGAGGGTGAGGGTCGAGTTACAGACCAGATGATTATTCTTTAACTTTTTTTCTCTAAGTGAATGTTATGGCCGTGTTAATAATTATTTCAAAGCCTAATCTTGCAGAACACAGGTGTTTTTTTTTTTAATGTCCATCGCAATGGACATCAGGTCTTGAGATAGCAAACTGGTCATGAGATAGCATTGACAAACCCCAAAACCTAAAGTACTGTTTAAATTGTATTTTTGTTCTATTTATTTGTCTGTGTGTGTGTGTGTGTGTGTGTGTGTGTGTGTGTTACTGCTTATAATTTGTTAATTTGTTCTTATTTACTGACTGTTCACTTTGACGTTTGAACTTTATTTTTATTAGGCTAATAGTTTTTGTTGTGGTATCTAGAATTTTAAAACTGAACTGTTATCTACAATTTTGGTATCAAAAATAACGATAACAACACTATTTTATATTTGTGGCAGGGCAAGTAATAATTTTGAACCACTAGCCCGACACTCACTGGTCAAGAGCAGTGATTTCCCTCTTTTCTTTATTAGCAGGTGTACTATATTAATATCCAAATCACAGATCTAATGTTTAAAAAGTGGAGATCTTTTTTTGTGGCTTAGCCTATTACATTTAAAAACTAGCTCTTCCCACATTATTTTCTCATTTATGCATGTTCTTTTCATAAAAACCAAAATGTGCGCAAATATATTGCTTGAAACTTGAAACTTTAAAGACGTTCGTTATCTGGTAAGTAAGATTATCTGGAAACATCAGAGCAATTAATTGCTTTGCTTCCAAAGTCATACGCAACTTCTGTTAATTAATATAACAAGAGTTATTGTATTTACAACAGTAAGTTAATATGTATGATAGGCCTATTTAGTAACATTTATGCAGTTCCGCTTAGCCTACATCAGGATCACAATGCGTCATAAAATGATTAGACCTAAATTACACATGTCTATTTCATATAGGTTAGCCTATTTAATTTTATTTTGGATATACAGTAGGCTATGATAATGATGCTGATGCTGATGATGATAATACTAACAGTAGCCTACTACTAATAATATAAAGAAAGGAAGAATAGCCTATTAGGCTACATATTGGCCAGCGTGGTATGTGCAGTAGGCTATGGGTTAATATAATAATTCTTAATTCTGCACTTTATTAAATTTAAAACATTTTATTAATTTATTCATAATATTAATTTCTGATTATCAAAGGTTGCTATGGTCATGCAGGTTCGTGCATTAAACGCATGGCCAAGATAAATAAATGTTGTTCTCTCAACATAACAAGTCGTGTTCCCCCGAACATGTCCCCTACTTGCCATCTTTTTGATCATTTTGTCATGAAAAGATTTTTTTATTTCTTTAAATAACACATTAGGCCCACATATAATTATCACAGAAACAAATCCACAGCAGAACCGCGGCAACAAGTAGTGGTGTTTTCGTAATCAGCGTAACCTATTTGAAGGAATCAGTTGAATGGATTGAACTCACTCGTTAAGACAGTGACTTGGCGCCACCTAGTGTCTGTTTTAGTTTAATATTAAACGTATCATTTAATTGATTGACATATTGACATATTTCTGCCTTCAAAATTTAAAACATTAATTTCATAACATTGTATGCATTTGTAGGCTAATTGCAGTGTAAATGCACTCAGTAATGATGTCTCTGATGGCTTTTGTTGACACTGATTGGATTTTTACTAGTAACAGCCCTTTATTATTTTAACTGAATTTATCGATTGGAATTAAGAACATGGCATTCCATATTCATGATGGATATATTAATACGTTTTTTTTTTTTAAATGCCCCTGGACATCAGTTCACAGGTTTGTTTTTGATGTCTTCATTGTTGTTTTTGGTTTTTGGTTAAATTAAAAAAATGCAGTTAGCTCAAAAAGCTGAGGGCTCACGACAGGCGCTGTTTAGATGAGCATGATTATATGTTCAATGCATGCATGGCGTGTGTGTTTCACTAGCTCCATTCCCATGGTCACCTTTTGTTTGACCTAATTCTGGATATTTCCAGCCTAAGACGTGTGATTAATCCGTATCTAAAGCGTGTCTACACAAAGAGAACCCATTATAATCAGTTGATGCGGTGACTGTCCACACGGGAAGTGGCGCGAGGCGACAAATCTTCTACAGTAACCTCCTTCTATTCCGAATATTGGAAACATGCGTTGTATGCGTTGAAAGTGAAACCTAAAAAAACAGCGGGCATAAGAGAGCGATTGCACGCTTTCATGAGCTTCAGCAAATGCACGCGTTCACAGATTGCACACTTCCCGGCCGAAACAACCCCCCACGTGAAACTGAAATAATAACCGTGATATAAGATTTTGGCCATATCGCCCATCTAAGTCATTTATCCCACACTATCAACAGGCGCTTCATGTACGCCAGGGGTTCCCAACCGGGGGGTCGCGACCCACTAGGGGGCCTCAGTGATCCTCCAAGGGGGCCGCTAGATGGCTTAAAATTAATTTTAATATTATCCTATAATTGTTTAATTTCATTATTAATGTGTTAAATTAAAATGATCAAAGCACGGCCTCTCTCGTGCTCTGTGATTGATTGCTTCGGACTCAGCGCAGCAAGCCTCATCGCACTGTTAAATACAGACTGAACGGCGGCTCAAAACTTCCAACCGCTGCACGCAAACTACATCTCTGGGCTGTATGAAGCAAACCGTCGCGTTAATGTAAAGGTAAAGACAATTAGAGTAATAATAACGAACTTGCGCGTGCCTAATGTAGCCTATGACACTCCTGTGTATCAGAGTCGTACATTAGGCACGCATTATATGATTCACAAACTATGTGCGCTCTCGGGGCTCTGATCCCTTGTGTGAAATTTCAATATTTGCATAGTTGTTATTAATATCCTGTGCTTGTTTTATAATGGATGCTCACCCATAGAGGAGGATCTTGTGAGGCTTGTTATAGACATGTGAGCATCAGACGCGCTCTGACGGAGGAACGGTTCACTGATCCCGTCTTCAGATCGATGTGTTTCAACAGATTTAAAATTTATTTGCTGTATTTTTCATTTGTATTTTATTTTTTTTAATGGATACAAACAGTAGGCTATATATTCAGTGAGTCCAGTTCAATGGGACAGGTGTAGTGAGTGGTCTTTTGGCATCTCCCTGTTGTCCTGTTTGGTATGGCAGGTTTATATTATTTTATATAGGTTTATAGCATTTATATTATTTTAAAAAGTTAGAATTGAGCAAAGGGTTTCCTTTTAAGTTATGAAGTATAGCCTTAATTTAAAGTTTGTTTGAATTTTTATTTTTTTTATTTTTTATGACATGCAGTAGAAGAATAATAAGGCAAAACAAATGTTTTGGTTAATAAAAAAAGTTTAAAAATAAACACTTTTCTCTCTGCTGCAGAAGTACAGTATAAGAGGAAATGTCAGGGGGCCTTGCAAAATTGACCAAAGAAGGAGGGGGGCCCCGGAGTAAAAAAGGTTTACCCTGATGTAGGTGATGATTGATTATATGTTCAGCTGTGATGGCGCCGATGTGTGTGGCTTGCCGTTCGCTGCCTGGTGTGTTTTCCCGTTTGTTTGTTTTATCATGTTTTATGTTTGTTATTTTACAAAATGTTTCGTCACTTTTAATGTATGATAGACAAACTCTGCTTGACATTAATAAAATAGTTAATTGCTTTGTTGTAATTTTTAATTCTGAAATTGCATTGTGGAACATCGAGTTAACGTTAGCTCTTCAGCACATTAGCATTATCATAGATTTTGAGTAATAACAGGCCTGTTTAGACGGGATCTCTTTTTTTGTGAGACAGGGTAATTTTTCACCCCTCTTCAGGAATAACTGCAGGTGATATTATGCTATATTTTCATTGAAATTTAGTTCTGGAATATTAGCTCAAGTATATTTTTGTTTATATATATTTTGACAAATATATTCCCCACCTCTTGTAATGTGGTTTCAAATAATTTATATGAAATTGAAAAAAAAGAAAAAAATACTAAGATGTACTAGGACTAATACTAAGACTGTGTGTTCTGTTGCAGCTTTACAGCTCATTCAAGTGCTCCAGACTGGATTTTGATTCTACTTCATCCTTCGATGTTCTGCTTCATCTTTAAAAGTAAGATTAAATAGAGTTTTAAACTTGATTTAGCCAACTATTTTGTCAAATACTGACAATGATCCACACTACAGCTTTTGCATGGAATAAATGGGCAATGTCAAAAGGTTCATATCAATAGAGAATAGGAATGTGTTGTCACAATGGCAATGCATTTTGGGAATGCAGATGGAGCGCTCGTATAGAGATACAATGCATGACAGCAAGCGGGTGTGCTTAAAAGAAGTCATCATTATCCTAGAGTAGACAGTTCAGAAACGACACGAGCGATGACAGTGCGCGTCTTCCAACAAGAAAATACCACGAAGTTGCGTCAGCACCACGCTTCAGACACGCCCTCCGTCAAGCGTGAGCCAGAGCGCACGCACACACACGTCACACACCGGATGCATGTGCGCACTCAGATCACTTGGACATGGTTGTGTACAAGAGGTAAAAAACGATATAAATACTGTTCGTTTTCTCACACAAACCGCTCGTTTCGTGTCTTAGGCCATCAATGTGTAGTTACGATGGGGAATTGTTTAATTTGAATTTCTCTGTGCATGTTCTTTTTCCCTCTTATAGAGACAGTGACCTATACCTGCCATTATATGACTGACAGACTAGAACGGTTTGACCTAAAAACATCAAAATTGGATCTACTGAAGAAAAAAAGACACCTACATCTTGGATGCCCTTGGGGTAAGCTGATAGATACCAAATTTTAATTTCAAAGTGAACTATCCCTTTAAGAACACAGGGACTAATGGGATAATTAATGAAACAACAGGTGGTAATGATGAACTTAATGAGACAGGCAAAAACTAGGTCAAAACAGAAACTCAACATACAGACATGTGACACTCACAGCCGGATTGAGAAATAAAGAAGCTTTTTCCGTGATAGAAAGCTGAAAGAGCAGAGGTATTTCATGCAGACATTGTCAAGGGCCAAGGCAATTAATGATAAAGTAAGAGTTAATCATTCCAACGCGATCTGTTGAGTCATATAAACATAAAATATAAAAAAAATGTCTACATTCGTCGGAACTCGGATGAAAATTTAGGACACAGGGGCTACAGCAGAGACTGGATATATTGAATGTAGACGTTGTGTGTTATTTTATGTTTATATTATTTTAATTAAGATCGCATTGGAGTTGTTAAGGCTTACTGTTTCATCAATTGCCATAGCCCTTCTCACTGTCACGGTCTCTGGTAGGATAAACTTCACGGAGAGCAGGAATTCCAAAATACAGTCTTTTAATAATATAATCCACACGAATAGAAAGAAATAACACAGGTAGTCTCCACACACGTCAAGTCAAGTCAAGTCACCTTTATTTATATAGCGCTTTTAACAATACAAATTGTGACAAAGCAACTGCACAATATCAAAATGGGAAAATAGTGTCAATAATGTAAAATGACAAGATTAAACACTCAATTTTCAGTTAAAGGCATTTCATTATTGAATTCAGTGATGGCATCGTCCAGCTCAGTTCAGTTCAAAAAGTTTCGACTTTTCAGTTTCAGTTCAAACACGTAACATCAAACAATAACTGGCAACTGAACTGGGGAGAACTCAGGACTTAAGAACACAGGGACTAATGGGATAATTAATGAAACAACAGGTGGTAACGATGAACTTAATGAGACAGGCAAAAACTAGGTCAAAACAGAAACTCAACATACAGACATGTGACTGATTGCCCCCTCCGGGAAGGCGCCGTAAATAATTCAAACTGAGGAGGGAGGGCGGGGGCTCTGGAGGAGGGAGTGGAGCAGGAGAGAGGGCAAACCAAACACAGAACAAAATAAGAGTCCATGGAAGAGTGGAAGGTGGGAGGAGCCAATGGGAAGCCAGGAGCAGGAAGAGCCAGGTTTTGAACCAGAGACCAACCAGGATAAGGCCCCAGGGTGGAGTCGAAGGCGGGAGGAGCCAAGGTGGGAATGACGCCTTGACAGTCGTGGACACCCTGGGGACGACCGACGGAGATGCAGCCCACACTGATGGAGACCCAGATGGAGCCGATGAGTCCACGCTCAGCCGATGGTCCTGGAGACCAAACCGTAAATCCAGAGGTCAGAGGCTGAGCCGGTGGGACCGAGGACGAAGGCGGAGTCGGGGGGAAGGAGGAGCCAGCCGAAGCCGTAGGTGCAGGCAGGTCGACAACTGACCAAGGCGGAGCCGGATGGACGAGGGAGCCCGGAGAAGCCGTATGGCCGATGGTTTCCGGTGGAGCCGAGGGAGGGAGGAGCCAAGGTGGAGACGAAGTGTCGACGGACCGAGGTGGAGCAGGGGGCGCAGAGGTCTGAGGCGGAGACAGGGGATCCTCTGTGTAGGATGGAGCTGATGGCCCGAAGACTCTCGGCATATCCAGCTGACCAGTAGGAGGTGCAGAGGAGCTGAAGGACATCAGCGATGGTGGGGCTGAAGGACTGGTTGAGTGAGGAGGCGGGAGAGGGAGGCTGGGCGGGAATTCAGGACACACAGGAGTCATCGGAGAAACAGGAGTATCTGGAGGAACAGGGGGCTTCGGGTCCACCTCTCCAAAAAAGTCAATCAGGTCCTTAGAAAAAATGTCCTTCAGTTCCTCGTAATATCCACCAGAGGCCAGTTCGTACTCACTCATAGTGGTGAGAGTGTGGGCGGGGCAATCCTCCATATCCTCGAACTCCACTAATACTCCCTCAGTGCTCAGCGGTGTAGCCGGCTCACACACCTGGTCAGACCATTGCAGGGAAGTAGGCTCTAGGGCGATGGTAACTTACAACCTTGTCCTCGGTCCAAGTTCCTCCATCGCGGTGTGTTGAACTCCTCGGTCGGCGGTGGGCTCATGCGACACCTCCGTCGCATCTTTCGCTGGTGGTGGGCTGATCTCTGCCAGTGGTGGAGTGGGGCTGGTGGTGAAATCATCCTCCACAGGGCCGATGGTGAACACAGAGTCGTTGTGTACCAGCACCCACTCCACAAAGGCGGCGAAATCCTCTTTAGGACCGCCCGCTGGAACGCGTGCCTTTGACCGCTTGCTCAGGCTGGTGTAATAAAAAACACAGAGCGAGCGGTCCGGATAGTGACTGAGGCACGCGAGCTGAATGAAGTCCAGGGTGTGAGCTTCCAGCGGGCGATCTCCCTGCTCCAGGCAGAGAAGTTTCACAGGGGGAAGGTCCATGGGAAAAATTGAACAAAACAAAAAAAAATGAGAAAAAACGCCGCTCAAACAGTATTGGCCAGTTATTCTGTCACGGTCTCTGGTAGGATAAACTTCACGGAGAGCAGGAATTCCAAAATACAGTCTTTTAATAATATAATCCACATTGCATTGTATCTCTATACGAGCGCTCCATGTATCCGTTTCATTCATCTGTATCTCGGCGTCAACGCTTGATGGAGGGCGTGTCTGAAGCGTGGTGCTTTAAAAAAATATTTGAATTGTTTGACAGTATTATTATATACAGTTATGTATATTCCTTTTGGTACAAAATGATGGCTCTTTAATTTCGGAATGGCACAAATATTATTCATGGACTAATCCTTCGTCATAGTAAGATTCCTTTTTTTTTCCTCGCCTGTGTCATGTCTCAATAAACTGTTCCTGGATCTGTTATTTTTTACATGGTTAGGTGGAAGTGACGCAGGGTGAGGAGGGTGGAGTTGCGGCATGTGTGTTTGGCTAGTTACAGATGAATGAAACGGATACATGGAGCGCTCGTATAGAGATACAATGCATGACAGCAAGCGGGTCTGCTTAAAAGAAGTCATCATTATCCTAGAGTAGACAGTTCAGAAACGACACGAGCGATGACAGTGCGCGTCTTCCAACAAGAAAATACCACGAAGTTGCGTCAGCACCACGCTTCAGACACGCCCTCCGTCAAGCATGAGCCAGAGCGCACGCACACACAAGTCACACACCGGATGTGTGTGCGCACTCAGATCACTTGGACATGGTTGTGTACAAGAGGTAAAAAACGATATAAATACTGTTTGTTTTCTCACACAAACCGCTCGTTTCGTGTCTTAGGCCATCAATGTGTAGTTACGATGGGGAATTGTTTAATTTGAATTTTTCTGTGCATTCTTTTTCCCTCTTATAGAGACAGTGACCTATACCTGCCATTATATGACTGACAGACTAGAACGGTTTGACCGTTCGACCTAAAAACATCAAAATTGGATCTACTGAAGAAAAAAAGACACCTACATCTTGGATGCCCTTGGGGTAAGCTGATAGATACCAAATTTTAATTTCAAAGTGAACTATCCCTTTAAGAACACAGGGACTAATGGAATAATTAATGAAACAACAGGTGGTAATGATGAACTTAATGAGACAGGCAAAAACTAGGTCAAAACAGAAACTCAACATACAGACATGTGACACTCACAGCCGGATTGAGAAATAAAGAAGCTTTTTCCGTGATAGAAAGCTGAAAGAGCAGAGGTATTTCATGCAGACATTGTCAAGGGCCAAGGCAATTAATGATAAAGTAAGAGTTAATCATTCCAACGCGATCTGTTGAGTCATATAAACATAAAATATAAAAAAAATGTCTACATTCACTACGGAACTCGGATGAAAATTAAACTGAAATTCAGTATGGTAAACAACTAAAATAAAATGTTGCCATATAATTGATATCTGTAGATTTATTATATTCTGGATACAGTGATTTGCATTAAACTGTGAGCGCTCACACCACAAATAAAGAAAAAATCATATATGGAAATGTTATATTAAAATCAGCTTGTTGATACCTGGCCACTTGTTTGTACGTATTATGCTTATTCATTTATTTGATCTCTTGCATCCTTGTTTCGCATCTCTAATAGTAAGGAATATAGATAGTAAATAAATTGAATCGTAAATAAATAATTAGTTATTTATTTGTATAGCATTCACAATACATAGTTTCAAAGCAGCTTTATAGCAAGTCATTCTGTTACCTCTAAAATGGCTTAATTCTTAACACTGAGCAGTTTTACTGGTCTATATGACGATATAACAACGATAAATGATCTACTGTTTGAAATCTAGCTATAGTGTATTCTCCACTTACAAAATTAGCCATGGTTTTGCTACTCTAACCATAGTTCAACCATGGTATTTCTAATAAAATTTTGGTTATACGAATGGTAATAAATATGCCAAAAACATGGTTGCTACATGTTTACTATAATAAAACCTTGGTTAATTTTCGTAAGTGTTTTAGCAGTTATATTAGTACCACTTTAGTTAAGGAGACTGAATACTATGTAATGAATATCTGCAGCCTCTCAGGACACACAACAGAGCGATTTATTTTAATTGAAAGTGATTTGCATTATTCTAAGCGTGTGTAAGATGTTTTTCAAAAAATATTAATGTAAAACGGTTGGCTTTTTCTGTGGTGATTAGCGTTTGTTTACACTGTGTGTTCCAGAGCGTGTCCTAAAACATGGCGGCGTGACATAGATTCCCATTCTCTATATTTAAGGTTAAATGTTTACAAACCTATTTTTACATCCTATATTTAACAGTAATCTTTGGTTGTGGTATACTAGTTTGTGTCTATTTTTCTTAACAAATATATTCTTCACCTCTTGTAATGTTGTTTTGGATAACTTATATGAAATTGAAACATACTAAGATAATGTGTGTGTGTGTGTGTGTGTTCTGTTACAGCTTTACAGCTCATTCAAGTGCTCCAGTCTGGTTTTTGATTCTACATCATCCTTCGATATTCTACTTCATCTCTAAAAGTAAGATTAAATAGTTTTAAAATTGATTTAACCAACTTTGTCAAATACTGACAATGAGCCACACTTCAGCTTTTAACGTGTAATAACTGTGCAATGTCAAAAAAGAGTCATATCAATATTTACAAACCTACTTTTACATCCTACATTTAACAGTAATCTTTGCTATGAGATGTCATGAAATTTGTATGAAAATGTGTTTGTGTGATTACAGGTGCTGTGAGAAAAAGTCAACACCGATACTTGTAACTTATTTCAATGTTTCTGTCTCACTCTTGTCCTAAGGTTATCATACTCAGCCGGATCCGGTCCGTATCTAGACCAGATGATGGACCTGCACCCGGAGACGACCACAATGCAGCCCTGAATGTCAGCGAAGACCAGGACAAGTGAACATCACGACTGGACAGACATCAGCACAGATCCTCAGCAAAGACCACGAGAAACAGACAAGTCCTCTTCACAGACCCCTATGACCAGCAATGAACGTGTCAGGCCAGGAGCTGCTAGGACCACAGTGCAGTTTTATCATGCTTACAGTCACTGTTAAACCACTCGTCCACTACTGGCTAAACGGCAGCCCTGCTGGACAGACTACAACTTCTCCTCCGACCAAATGACAGCGTGACGTATCCTGATCTTCCAGCAGCAGGAGCTGGATGAAATAATCTGAATGACATCTGTCCACAATCTCACTAGTGATGCAGCCTGAAATCATAATCACACCATCTTTGTTCATTTAGCCAGAGGAGAGCTGAGCTGACTGCTCCTAGTTTCTCCCAAGGTGTTTTTTCTTTGTTTCAGTCACCTGGGTTGGGTTCCACTGTCACCTCTGACATGCTTAGCTGGGGTTTAAAAGACACTGAATATTCAGGAATAATACTGATTTCATTGTATTGCATAATGACAAAACTTGAACTGAATTGTTGGATTATGATATCACTGTTTTCTTCAGAGCTGCTTTACTGCTGAATCGACTTTGTTTCATAATTGAAACTTTTGTATGCTATAAAATTCATTATAGCTGAATTGAGCTAATTCATTCGTAAAGATGAACTTTACCAAGTAATGGAACTGAATTTTCTTTTAAGAGGTAAAGTTTTTCATTAAATAAAACAATGTTTTTGTACAATTTGTGGTTGCATTTTTATTTTTTATTTATCTTCATGTAATACCTACATGTATAGAGTGTTTCATTGTTATTGGCCAAGGAAAGTTTATATGGAATATTTAAGGTTTTATAGAGCATTCTAGTCTACATAATGTTTGTCAGCTCCATAGCTAGTTTTGGCCAGATTACCCATTTTAAAAAAGGTAAACCCACTTAATGAACGGATCCAGGCCGGATGAGCTACTTTATGAACGGGTCCGGATCGGATCTGGTTCGGATCCGTTGTTTCATCAACGGGTCCGGATCGGATCCGGGCCGGATGAGCTACTTCATTAACGGGTCCGGATCGGATCCGGTCCGGATGAACCGCATTATTAGCGGATACGGATAGGGTCTGGACCGGATACGCTCCAGATCCGTAATCCTTATCTGTTCCGGATCTGCTGCGGTGTGCAAGTGGACGCCGTTACGGACCCGTTTTGCGGATCCGTTCCGGATCTTCTGGTACCTCCGGGGCGGATCCACTCCGGAGTCATTTTGCTATCTGGGCAAGTAAGTGTAACGAAGTAAATGTTACTCGTTACTACCCACCTCTGGTTTAGACGTTCTTTATCTCATGAAATAACACACTGAACTCATTTGGTGCACTTAAAACATTCTTACCAGGCTCTCCTTAGCAGAGCGAGAGAGAACACATCTGACACCGTCAGCGGCAAATTTGATTCTAAGATGGCGCTGTCGGCGCACTGCACGATGTAATCATTGTCATTGTGTTATGAGGTGCACACTAATATGTGCTCCTCATAACACAAAATTCGACTGGGTTTGTGAGCTGATGTTAAGATAAAAAAGTGTTCCTGTTCAGTCTGTTAATAAATATCATATTCTTGATATTAAGCTGTTTCCACAAGTCCTTAAAATGGACTCTTCCTCAAACCAGTAAGATGATGCAGCCGCTCGAACGCAACAATATTGAAATAGGCCTAAATTCCAGTGGCCTGGCAACTTCTCCCGGTGCTCCCAATCCAGGCCATTTGCATGCGCAATATAGGCTAAACTCTCACAATATTATAACTTTAATTTCTACAATTTAAATTCTCGAAACATTTCGACTACTAACTTTCCCAATGCAAACCGGAGAAGTAGACATGACCATTGGAAACTGCGTGCTCAGCAAGTTCCTGATGGACATGTGTGACTTCAGCAGCATGGATGCACAAGATATGGAGGAGTTCCTAATAAAATGTTCCAACTTGAATGTGACGCACACATCTGATTTCCATATAACATCACTTCAAGAGTCTTCTGCAGCGCTACATGCAGTCAACCAATGTGACACGACCACAACAGATACAGGAAAACCTGCCACTGCTTCAACACCCACATCTACCAGCAGCTTTCCTGAAGTAAAAATCCCCGCCTTGTGACAAAAAAGAAACCCTGCTGCTACCTGTTAGTTACGATGGCCAGCTGGAGTACCCATGAACTCCATTAGAGGGCATTCCACCCCGGACTCTTGCCATTGTTTTCTGGACTCCCTTTTCCATGTGTTCCTTGCCCCTCATGTGATCTTGTCATGTGCTTGTCTGTATGTTATGTTCTGACTGGTTCCCTGGTTGCATGTGTCATGTTCTCATTGGTTGGTTGTGTCATGTGCTCACCTTGTCTACAAACCCGATTCCAAAAAAGTTGGGACACTGTACAAATTGTGAATAAAAACAGAATGCAATGATATGGAAGTTTCAAATTTCAATATTTTATTCAGAATACAACATAGATGACCTATCAAATGTTTAAACTGAGAAAATGTATCATTTTAAGGGAAAAATAAGTTGATTTTAAATTTCATGGCATCAACACATCTCAAAAAAGTTGGGACAAGGCCATGTTTACCACTGTGTGGCATCCCCTCTTCTTTTTATAACAGTCTGCAAACGTCTGGGGACTGAGGAGACAAGTTGCTCAAGTTTAGGAATAGGAATGTTGTCCCATTCTTGTCTAATACAGGCTTCTAGTTGCTCAACTGTCTTAGGTCTTCTTTGTCGCATCTTCCTCTTTATGATGCGCCAAATGTTTTCTATGGGTGAAAGTTCTGGACTGCAGGCTGGCCATTTCAGTACCCGGATCCTTCTTCTACGCAGCCATGATGTTGTAATTGATGCAGTATGTGATCTGGCATTGTCATGTTGGAAAATGCAAGGTCTTCCCTGAAAGAGACAACGTCTGGATGGGAGCATATGTTGTTCTAGAACTTGGATATACCTTTCAGCATTGATGGTGCCTTTCCAGATGTGTAAGTTGCCCATGCCACACGCACTCATGCAACCCCATATCATCAGAGATGCAGGCTTCTGAACTGAGCGCTGATAACAACTTGGGTTGTCCTTGTCCTCTTTAGTCCGGATGACATGGCGTCCCAGTTTTCCAAAAAGAACTTCAAATTTTGATTCGTCTGACCACAGAACAGTTTTCCACTTTGCCACAGTCCATTTTAAATGAGCCTTGGCCCAGAGAAAACGCCTGCGCTTCTGGATCACGTTTAGATATGGCTTCTTTATTGACCTATAGAGTTTTAGCCGGCAACGGCGAATGACACGGTGGATTGTGTTCACCGACAATGTTTTCTGGAAGTATTCCTGAGCCCATGTTGTGATTTCCATTACAGTAGCATTCCTGTATGTGATGCAGTGCCATCTAAGGGCCCGAAGATCACGGGCATCCAGTATGGTTTTCCGGCCTTGACCCTTACGCACAGAGATTGTTCCAGATTCTCTGAATCTTTGGATGATATTATGCACTGTAGATGATGATAACTTCAAACTCTTTGCAATTTTTCTCTGAGAAACTCCTTTCTGATATTGCTCCACTATTTTTCGCCGCAGCATTGGGGGAATTGGTGATCCTCTTCCCATCTTGACTTCTGAGAGACACTGCCACTCTGAAAGGCTCTTTTTATACCCAATCATGTTGCCAATTGACCTAATAAGTTGCAAATTGGTCCTCCAGCTGTTCCTTATATGTACATTTAACTTTTCCGGCTTCTTATTGCTACCTGTCCCAATTTTTTGGAATGTGTAGCTCTCATGAAATCCAAAATGAGCCAATATTTGGCATGACATTTCAAAATGTCTCACTTTCAACATTTGATATGTTATCTATATTCTATTGTGAATAAAATATAAGTTTATGAGATTTGTAAATTATTGCATTCCTTTTTTATTCACAATTTGTACAGTGTCCCAACTTTTTTGGAATCGGGTTTGTAGTATAAAAGATACTCTCACTCACCCAAGTTCACTGATTATTGAATAGCCATTCCTTGTTCCTATTTACCCTTTCCGTGTTCCCTAGTTTACCTGTGTTTTGATCCTTGGACTGTTTCCTTGTTTGTTGATTGATTGCTGCCTGTCCTGACCATTGCCTGTTTGAGGATTACTCTTTTGCCTCTGCCTTGGAGTATACTGTTTGCTGGTGTTCGACCCTGCCTGTTTTGACCACGTTTGTGAATAAAGCCTTGCATTTGGATCCCCAACTCTGTTGTCATGACTCACCACGTTATACTGTTCTACACCTACCAAAAAAACAAAACATGCAACCGCATCTGCTCCACCTCCAACTGATGAAGATATGCTTTTAGACGACAGCAACACTATTTGACAGTTAGTGGCTATTCAGCACTTACCTAGACACTCATTTTGTTCCCCTCCTTTTGGAATACTTGACAGTTTTATTTCAAAGTTCAACGTGACCATTTAAAGGTTAGTCACACTCATATTACTAATCTACATTATTTAACTACTAAATTCTGACTCAAACTGTGTTTCCTGCAGCAATGGAACAGTTCCAGACACATTTTGATGACAGGGATATAACTTCACCCCAAATTTTCATATAAAATATCTTCCTGAGCATCCTACCCCTTCTACACAACTACACACAGTCAATGCAAAAGACCTCGCCTGACACGTGACAAACATCCACTTATTCAACATATGCACATCTGCCAGAACCCTCACTGCAGTTCAGATCCCAACCTGAACAGAAAAAACAACACCTGACAAAAAGCCCAAAACATGCAACACCTGCAATCTCATCTGCTCCAACTCCTACCTACACATATTAGACAGAATCACAACTAATTGCTGTTTACTTCTTACCTTAACACATTGTTCTGCTTTGTTTGCTTATTTTAATGTTTGATGTTCAAGTTATTCATATTAAGGTTCATAATGTTTAAACGTCTGTTAAATCCTATTAATAAGACACTGTTCTATATTATCAACAAGTAAATGTTCTCTCTAATATAATATAAGCTCCATAAGACACATTTTCATTTCACATATTGTATAGGGTGTTCAAAAAATATATATTTTTGTTTGACTAGTAACATTATAAATTCACACATGCTTATTGTCTTTCAAACTACAAAACACTACAAAAACCCCAATTTCCATTTGAGATTAATTTCTTTTCATATTTATCTTCTTTTCATGTTCTAACGCTGCAATGAAAAAACACATTCTGAACATTTAATGTTTTATAGATTATGGCTGTTTTTTCTTTTGTTTTTTTTGGCAAAATAAATAGATACATATTTTTCTTCAAGACATACAGTAATTAAATATTGTACAGAGATGAAACAGAGTATAAAAAAATGTGTCTGCATACTTCTGCTTTTATTTAACATTAAACATATCTGACTTCTTATTTTTCATTGAATGCATTGTTGCGTTAAATACCAATAAAAAGATTAAAGCAAAAATATCTGAAAATGGCATTGAAACATGGTGCAAAAATTATAAAATAAAAAATATTTATTTTATAGTCTACATTAAAAGTAGAAATGTCTCAGTAGTAGAAAAGAAATTAAGACTAAACTGTCTAAATTCCCTTACAGATAGAAACACACTCCACACAATCATAAATCATATTACAGTTTCATCCTTTGAGGTTTTGTGTGATTGGCGTGAACATCAGAGCTGGACATCATTCATAATTTATCATTATTTAATGGTTAATGGATTTTCATCTTAAAATTTGTGTTCAAGAAATATGAGTTAAGAGCAAATTAAAGGCTAGTAAAGCATGTTTAAGAACTGAAGGCACTAAAGCACATCTTGCATACAAATACACAAAGAAGAGCACAACACTGAGAGAAATCATTAGAAAGAAAAATGTAAAATTACAATTAACAAACAAAGATGGTTATACTCCATTACAACAGAGAAAAAGAATGAAGAGTTTATTTGCAAAAACAGATAATCCATTTTTAACAATTTTCAAATATCATGTTTTTTCATTGTGTATTCCAATTAATCTCAATCAAACTGGAGTTAGGTTATTTTGATTAGGTTAAAAAAAAGAACTAAAAAAATACAGCTAACTAACACAATAAAAACATGATACCATATTAAAAATCATGATTTTTGTAAATGTCAAAAAACGGAGTTATCTGTTTTTGCAAATAAACTCTTCAAATATTCTCTCATTTTGTCTGTTTACACTTAAAGTGACCTTCTCCGTTCCCTGATGTTTCCAGTAAATTAAAAATGGCAGGCGAGTAGAATGACTGAACCTGTAGAAAGACAGCTAAAGACCTGTAGCTACGACAGCAGCGCTGCACAATATTGAGATGTTATTGAGATGCGAGACAATCAAGCAGACGAGTTTAAGGGTAGTAGAGATGTTTTACTGAGGATTACAGACATCTGCATCTTTCTTCCCGCATCTGGTTTTGCTCATTCACTACTCCCATTAAAACGCTCAGAAGTGTTGACAGATTGCTTATAATTTCATTACACTTACACACAGAGACATGCATGAAGACGTGCAGAATATACCATTAACCCCTTAAAGAAATAAAGTTATTTTTAATATTATGCTCAATTAAGTTAAATGATGAGAGACATTCTCGTTTATATCAGAGTCTCATAAAGACAGAGGGGTACATTTTCTTAATTTTTTACTCTTTTAAAACTTTTTAAAGTTTTACTCTCAAACAGTGCTTGTCATGTTTACAGCACATGTGAAGAACTGGTTAAAAACCACTGACTGCACATTAACCTTTAACTGAAGTCAAGTACTTATTATTATATTTATTTATTTTTGGCTTCATGATTGACTCAATGATTTTTTTTTAATTTTTATTATTTTTTTGCAGTTGAAAAATAAAGAAAGACAGAAAAGGAGAAGTGAACAAAGTATTGTAAAGATCTGTGAGGCTCTATTCAGCCTATATTCATCTGTACTGTACTTCTTTCATAATGTACAGACCAGCCTTGTTCACAAGCTAACACAATGTAACGCATGGACAGCCACCCTGCATCATATTCACAGTTTGGCCACTGCCCACTTTGTAATCTACAGGTGACCAGAGAAAATGGCTGGTTGTTCTGAAACAGGTTATAGTTCAGTCGATTATTTCTGGCACAAACTGCTGTAATTTCATTTTCATTTGCTTGTATGAAGGTGTTGACAGGTTTGCATTCACCAGTTTCAGAGCTGATGTTTCTGTTTCTGATTACATCGGTACACATCTCCCTATTCACATAAGGAGCCAGATGCTGATGCTGAGGAATTTTTGATAACAAGCCCTTATACAGTCGGTTCCATAAATATTGGGACAATTCTAACATTTTTGGCTCTATACACCTCTATACACCACCACTATGGATTTCAAATGAAACGAACAAGATGTGCTTTAACTGCAGACTGTCAGCTTTAATTTGAGGGTATTTACATCCAAATCAGGTGAACGGTGTAGGAATTACAACAGTTTGCATATGTGCCTCCCACTTGTTAAGGGACCAAAAGTAATGGGACAGAATAATAATCATAAATCAAACTTTCACTTTTTAATACTTGGTTGCAAATCCTTTGCAGTCAATTACAGCCTGAAGTCTGGAACGCATAGACATCACCAGACGCTGGGTTTCATCCCTGGTGATGCTCTGCCAGGCCTCTACTGCAACCGTCTTCAGTTCCTGCTTGTTCTTGGGGCATTTTCCCTTCAGTTTTGTCTTCAGCAAGTGAAATGCATGCTCAATCGGATTCAGGTCAGGTGATTGACTTGGCCATTGCATAACAGTCCACTTCTTTCCCTTCAAAAACTCTTTGGTTGCTTTTGCAGTATGCTTTGGGTCATTGTCCACCTGCACTGTGAAGCACCGTCCAATGAGTTCTGAAGCATTTGGCTGAATATGAGCAGATAATATTGCCCGAAACACTTCAGAATTCATCCTGCTGCTTTTGTCAATAGTCACATCATCAATAAATACAAGAGAACCAGTTCCACTGGCAGCCATACATGCCCACGCTACCACCACCATGCTTCACTGATGAGGTGGTATGCTTAGGATCATGAGCAGTTCCTTTCCTTCTCCATACTCTTCTCTTCCCATCACTCTGGTACAAGTTGATCTTGGTCTCATCTGTCCATAGGATGTTGTTCCAGAACTGTGAAGGCAAGGGACTGCTCATGATCCTAAGCAAACCACCTCATCAGTGAAGCATGGTGGTGGTAGCGTGGGCATGTATGGCTGCCAGTGGAACTGGTTCTCTTGTATTTATTGATGATGTGACTACTGACAAAAGCAGCAGGATGAATTCTGAAGTGTTTCGGGCAATATTATCTGCTCATATTCAGCCAAATGCTTCAGAACTCATTGGACGGCGCTTCACAGTGCAGATGGACAATGACCCAAAGCATACTTCAAAAGCAACCAAAGAGTTTTTGAAGGGAAAGAAGTGGACTGTTATGCAATGGCCAAGTCAATCACCTGACCTGAATCCGATTGAGCATGCATTTCACTTGCTGAAGACAAAACTGAAGGGAAAATGCCCCAAGAACAAGCAGGAACTGAAGACGGTTGCAGTAGAGGCCTGGCAGAGCATCACCAGAGATGAAACCCAGCGTCTGGTGATGTCTATGCGTTCCAGACTTCAGGCTGTAATTGACTGCAAAGGATTTGCAACCAAATATTAAAAAGTGAAAGTTTGATTTATGATTATTATTCTGTCCCATTACTTTTGGTCCCTTAACAAGTGCGAGGCACATATGCAAACTGTTGTAATTCCTACACCGTTCACCTGATTTGGATGTAAATACCCTCAAATTAAACCTGACAGTCTGCAGTTAAAGCACATCTTGTTCGTTTCATTTGAAATCCATTGTGGTGGTGTATAGAGCCAAAAATGTTAGAATTGTGTCGATGTCCCAATATTTATGGACCTGACTGTATACAGAAAACACATTTGTATACATATACTGAAATAAGTCAAAAATAACTATTTTGAACTCTCTTTATGAATCTCCTAACACAAACAGTGCCTTCTCTTACCATGCCAAAATGCATATATACAGTATATATATAATGTATATATATGTGTGTGTGTGTGTGTAAATTATTCACAATGTCAGATAATCATTCATAATTTATTGATTATCCCCAATTCTTTTTTCTCTTTTAAAAAAATCTGTTGTCTCATATTGTTGGTATATTTCTAATATAGAATGGCCATGTAAATTCAGTACATGCATCTGAATTTTAAGACTAATTAAAAAAGTATAACGAAATACAAGATTTTGTTTGTTTTTGATTTTAATTAATGTAGTCTAACAGTAAGTGGATCTCCCGTACATCTTCAGAATATTATTGTTCATACATCTTATTGTTCCGAAATGTATTTTCCACTAGTTAAAACCATAAAGGGATAGTTCACCCAAAAATGAAAATTATGTCATCATTCATACACTGACCAAAATTATAAACGCAACACTTTTGTTTTTGCCCCCATTTTTCTCAAACGAAACCCAGTCAGTATCTGGTGTGACCACCATTTGCCATCTCCTTCGCATAGAGTTGATCAGGTTGTTGATTGTGGCCTGTGGAATGTTGGTCCACTCCTCTTCAATGGCTGTGTGAAGTTGCTGGATATTTGCAGGAACTGGAACACGCTGTCGTATACGCCGATCCAGAGCATCCCAAACATGCTCAATGGGTGACATGTCCGGTGAGTATGCTGGCCATGCAAAAACTGGGATGTTTTCAGCTTCCAGGAATTGTGTACAGATCCTTGCAACATGGGGCCGTGCATTATCATGCTGCAACATGAGGTGATGGTCGTGGATGAATGGCACAACAATGGGCCTCAGGATCTCGTCACGGTATCTCTGTACATTCAAAATGCCATCAATAAAATGCACCTGTGTTCGTTGTCCATAACGTACGCCTGCCCATACCATAACCCCACCGCCACCATGGGCCACTCGATCCACAACGTTGACATCAGCAAACCGCTCACCCACACAACGCCATACACACTGTCTGCCATCTGCCCTGTACAGTGAAAACCGGGATTCATCCGTGAAGTGCCAGACGCCATCGAATGTGAGCATTTGCCCACTCAAGTCGGTTACGACGACGAACTGCAGTCAGGTCGAGACCCCGATGAGGATGACGAGCATGCAGATGAGCTTCCCTGAGACGGTCTCTGACAGTTTGTGCAGAAATTCTTTGGTTATGCAAACCGATTGTTGCAGCAGCTGTCCGGGTGGCTGGTCTCAGACGATCTTGGAGGTGAAGATGCTGGATGTGGAGGTCCTGGGATGGTGTGGTTACACGTGGTCTGCGGTTGTGAGGCCTGTTGGATGTACTGCCAAATTCTCTGAAACGCCTTTGGAGACGGCTTATGGTAGAGAAATGAACATTCAATTCACGGGCAACAGCTCTGGTGGACATTCCTGCAGTCAGCATGCCAATTGCACGCTCCCTCAAAACTTGCGACATCTGTGGCATTGTGCTGTGTGATAAAACTGCACATTTTAGAGTGGCCTTTTATTGTGGCCAGCCTAAGGCACACCTGTGCAATAATCATGCTGACTAATCAGCATCTTGATATGCCACACCTGTGAGGTGGATGGATTATTTCGGCAAAGGAGAAGTGCTCACTAACACAGATTTAAGCCCGATTCGGACGGTAATTGTTTCTCATATGGACGTCTGTAAAAATAAATTTACATATCACCTCAGTGATAAAACTCATGGATTCGGATGGCGATTTATTCACAGTGGAGGAGTGAGTTCTGTGATCCTGCGCACGTGGCCAATCACATGATTGTCTGCTGTAAATAAAATTAATTTTATTTACAAATTTATTATTATTATTGTGTAAAATGTATTTAAAAATACTTATGTAAAATGTATTCTTATTATTCCAAGCATATTTTATAATATTTATTATTTGATTATTTAAATCTCCTGTTTAAAAATAGGAAAATAGACGCGCTATGGTTGTATATAATTATACGCAATATATATCTGTTTATAATACACATTTTAAAATTGTATTGCATACCTGCTGCTGTCATAATAAAGACCCATTTGAAAGTTTGTGCTTTTCTTCTTTTTCTGCTCCCAGTCGCTGTGGTTGAGCAGTCATGAAGTATTGTTCTTTTAAATACTTTCCAGCATTTCAGAAATAAATAATATGTAAATTATACCGAAGTACAACGTTACGGTGTTCGGGAGTGCTCAAAAAGGGATTAAACACTGAATTTTGAATCAATTACTTCTCGTAAACTCAGGGATGTGGATTCGGACGGCAATTAAATTACCACACGACCTTGGTGTTTGTCAAAAAACAGTAGGTAATTCGGACGGGGATTTTCACGGGGGTGGTGAGAGATAAACACCAACATCCTCGATTCGGACGGCAATTAAATCACCAACTACCCCCTGTATATGGTGAAAATCACTTACGTCCCCCTGAGAAACAATTACCGTCCGAATAGGGCTTTAGACAGATTTGTGAACAATATTTGAGAGGAATAGGCCTCTTGTGTACATAGAAAAAGTCTTAGATCTTTGAGTTTAGCTCATGAAAAATGGGGGCAAAAACAAAAGTGTTGCGTTTATATTTTTGTTCAGTGTATATTATAGGTCTATAAGTGAAGCATACAAACTTTATTAGAGTCACAGAAAGATAAACGTTTGCTGAAAATACACAATACAATTCATTATGTACATTAACAACGATTCAGACTAATTTAATTCAATTTAATCGAAAACTGTGAATGTGGTGTGTTAAAATGTTATGTATATATCAATTATTAATTTAACCAACCCTTAAAATCATTAAATGCTTCAAAATGCAGACTGATAATGAAATCGATGTTGAAACATTTGCAGTTACAAATAAAAACAATATAACAACATAATTGCATAAACAGTGAATACTTGCACAAGGTGAATTAAGGTATGTGTGCATACAAAGTATAACATTTTATCCAGATACTTCACATATAAAAACACTGACTCATTAGGTGATGTTCTCTCATTGAAATCATACGATTTACTCTTAATTCAATTGAATGGATGGGAGCATGGTGGCTTCACTTCTATAGCCCTATTCGGACGGTAATTGTTTCTCAGGGGGACGTAAGTGATTTTCACCATATACAGGGGGTAGTTGGTGATTTAATTGCCGTCCGAATCCAGGATGTCGGTGTTTTTCTCTCACCACCCCCGTGAAAATCCCCGGCAGAATTACCTACTGTTTTTTGACAAACACCGAGGTCGTGTGGTAATTTAATTGCCATCCGAATCCACATCTCTGAGTTTACAAGAAGAAATCGATTGAAAATTCCGTGTTTAATCCCTTTTTGAGCACTCCCGAGCACCGTAACGTTGTACTTCGGTGTAATTTACATATTATTTCTGAAATGCTGGAAAGTATTTAAAAGAACAATACTTCATGACTGCTCAACCACAGCGACTGGGAGCAGAAAAAGAAGAAAAGCACATAAACTTTCAAATGGGTCTTTATTATGGCAGCAGCAGGTATGCAATACAATTTTAAAATGTGTATTATAAACAGATATATATCGCGTATAATTATATACAACTATAGCGCGTCTATTTTCCTATTTTTAAACAGGAGATTTAAATAATAAATATTATAAAATATGCTTGGAATAATAATAATACATTTTACATAATAATAAGTATTTTTAAATACATTTTACACAATAATAAGAATACATTTGTAAATAAAATTAATTTTATTTACAGCAAGACAATCATGTGACTGGCCACGTGAGCAGCGCGTTCCCGGTTGCACAGGATCACAGAACTCGCTCCTCCACTGTGAATAAATCTCCATCCGAATCCATGAGTTTTATCACTGAGGTGATATGTAAATTTATTTTTACAGACGTCCATATGAGAAACAATTACCGTCCGAATCGGGCTTATGATGTCATCAGCAATCCAGTTCTCTATTATAGATCAGTGGTGTAAACTCATAATAATGTATTACTACGGTCACATGGACTTAACGGCCATAAAGTCCTCAAGACATCATATTTTCTCAAATACCTGTATATCACTTTAAATGAAACAACTTGTTTTCATAATCCTCGGAAGTCAAACTCAATCGAAAATAAGATTTGATTAATCACAGGGCCCTAAAGTACAAGAGAGATCTCACTTCTGGATTGCAAGATAACGAAAATGCCTCAGTGAAGAATGTCTTGATATTACCTCATGTAGAAATGGTTGGCAAGATACAGTTAGCTTGATATTTATTTACCAATGATAAATTGTAAGTGCATTTCCTTAATTTCCCCAGCACCAAAAGCAGAACAGTTAACATTAGAGCTTATCGATACTACAGTCTTTCGTAATAGACCCATCCATACTTACAAGAGAAGAAAATAAGGATCAATTACAAAGCTAGATGACAGTATATCTTGCATCTGATTTACTAAATACATCTTAAGTGGAAGAATAACTCAAGTCATTTTAAAAACAACAATGAAGAACACATTAAAATTAAAGCTCAAGGGTTACAGTCACTTCATCAGCTTCCTGAACAAGAACAGTTTGGAAAAAGCTTCTTTCCTTCATGAAAGAGTAAGCAAACTACAAGTGACACATACTGTATGCAATATAAGACAATTGAACATTATATGAAACTCATAAGAAATCACAATAATATCATGAAGCAAAATGATACACAATAATTGATAACAGTAATTGTTTTGATATTGTTCTTTGAGGAGGAACTCCATCTTTGAGTTGATCTGAATCTCACAGTTAAATCTGCTGGTTTTGAAGATTAACTTTATTCACTGTGAAACCTTTAGATAATGTTTCTTTGTCATGTCGCTTGTAATGTGTGGTTAGGACAGATTTAACCAGATGATATTTTATTGCTTGATGCATTATTGTGTTGCATTTGGTGGGGACGCGGCTTCAGATCTGAAAGAGCTGGATCTGAAGATGATCTACTTACTGTGATAGTTTTTTGTATGACTCTGCAGGGAAGATAATTGATTGAAACGCTTCCCACATGCAGTGCAGTGATACGGTTTCTCTCCAGTGTGGATCCTCTCATGCTTTTTCAACTGTATTGACTGAATGAATCTCTTGTCACAGTATGAACACTTATAAGGTTTCTCTCCAGTGTGGATCCTCTCATGAGTTTTCAGAGATGTTGACTGACTGAATCTTTGGTCACAGTGTGAACACTTGAGAGGATCCACACCGGAGAGAAACCTTTCATGTGTTTTCAGGTCTCGAGACTTATGAATCTCTTTCCACAGTGTGAACACTTATGAGGTTTCTTTCTGGTGTGGATCCTCTCATGTTTTTCCAGTTGTCCTGACGAACTGAATCTCTTGTCACAGTGTAAACACTGGTACGTTTTTTCCCCAGTGTGAATGTTCATGTGTACCTTAAGGTGTGCTGATTGTGTGAAGCTCTTCCCGCACTGATCGCAAGTGTACGGTTTCTCTCCAGTATGAACTCTCATGTGATGCTCAAGACTTGTGTGAAACTCTTTCCACACTGAGTGCAGGTGAAAGATTTCTTGTCTCCTCTGTTCGGTTTGAGAGCAACTCAAAGATTTTTCTCCAGTTTTGACATGATTTTTCTCTTCAACTTCACCCAATTTTTTGTTCTCCTCATTTTCTTCTATAAACTCAAAAAAACAAAACAGAAACAGTTAATTTGTCAGTAACTTGAAAAAAATAAATACACACAGTGTATTAACTCGTTAATATTAACTCACTTATACTATGTTTGGTCTCTATCAATTTGTCTTCGGATGATCTAATTGAGAGTGTATATTATATCTCGATACCTATGCAACATTTAAGTGTTCTAAGAATCTTTAATAGTTTGTATATCAACATCCAATCCAGTTCATATGCAAATTATCATGCATGGAGACAAAGAGTCGTAAACTTTCCCTCCAAAAGTTCAAGTCACCATAGGCTCTTTGACTCCCCAGAGGTGTGACCTCTACAGCAGATAAAGCTCTAACCCTGCAGTCTGCGGTTCTGTTAGATCCTAAGAGGATGAGGATGTGAGCTAGAACTCTTCTGGACCCTTAAGTTTTGTACCAGGCCTTGCGGCCTTGTCTTTCCATTCAACAAAAGCTCCTCGGACCTCAGCAGATCTCTGTCTTAGCTCTTTTTTCCCCTTTTCTACCTGGGAAGAAACTCTCAATCACCACCGAGCCAGGATAACAAACATCTTTTGGAGTTCATCACCCTACAAACCCAGAAGAACTCCAACACCACCAAACCTTCAAACCATCAGAACTTTCATCTGAGACTGCATCCGGACACTCGTTTAACGACCAAAATGCAATGCAAGTATGGTACATTTAACTAAACGAAACAGAGGTTTAGTATAAGTTATAGACCCCGTTTTACTCAGGTGGTTAACTGACTCTTTAAATAGATTCATTCTCTGGTTTCCTGATGGTTTCATCCATCAACTCTCATTTGCCCTTTCCCATGTATGAGTGATTGTTTGTTTGTTTGTTAGACTAGTTTGTGTTAGTGTTTAGTTAATAAAACTCTTGTGCACAAATTACTAGAGGTCGACCGATTCATCGGTTTTGCCGATTAATCGGCACCGATAGTTGATTTGCAGAACAATCGGTTATCGGCAAAAATCCATGCCGATAGTTTTCGGTGTTGTTTTTTTTTTTTTTTCGTGTTTCGTCTGTTGCTGGAGTGGTTGAGAATGGTCTGCTATCATTATACAGTATGAGAGCGGCCTCTAGAGGCGGAAATCACTGACAGCACATGTTGTTTGTTTTGGCATGTGACACTGCGCGCTGCACAGAGCGGGAAACTTCAAACGCGCATTTAAATGCAGCCGACAGAAAATCCTGCCGCGGAACAGAGCGCCATTCACATAGTTTCCCATTAAATAACATTATAGCCTATTTGTCCCAAATCATTGTTAATGTACATAATGACTTCGCCCTAGGCTATAAATTATGTATTGTGCATTTTTCAGCAAAACGTTTGTCTTTCCGTGGCTCTAATACAGTCTGTATGCTTCATATAGAGAGCTGTAATACAGATCGCGCTTTCTCTTTCCGTTTGCTCTGTTATTTAAACACCGAACTTCAAACTCATTTATGACACATAATTCATTCTTGAAGCAAACTTATGTCCGTTTGGTGATTAAATAAACAGTTTTAGACCGCTGCTTAAATTGAACGTGACGCGTCTGGTGTGTGTGTGTGATACCCGTGACTTCTCCAAGACGCAGCGCTGTGCTTTTGCACAGTGTGTCACACACTTGCATATTTGTTTATATTTTAATTAGATAATCATGCAGTGTTCTAAAATAGCAGCAAATAAAGAGTGCACATACAATATCAATAACCTGTGCATGTAATTTTAATATGGCCTTTTGTAGGTATTTCAAGATGGCCGTCTTTAAGCATGACTGTTGAAATGAAATGGTAATACTTAATAAGAGTCCATTTGTAACATTAACGAAAGCTGTAGAAGTATTGTTCCTTGTTAGAGTGTGTTCATTTCATTTCAACATTTACTAATAGGCTTCATTTTTAAATTTTAAAGTTTCTTCTTTTAACATTTGTAAACTATGAAATAACTTTAATAATCAATATAGTAATAAATATTAATACTAAATGTTTATTCATTTATAAAGTATAGTTCAGTACTGTTACTGTTTTTTTTTTAAATAGTAAAGCTCTATTTAGTTTTCATTCAGTATCTATTTGAAAAACTATCGGTTGATTAATCGGTATCGGCCGGTGTGGTCCAACCTAGCTATCGGTATCGGTAAAATCCACTATCGGTCGACCTCTACAAATTACACGAGTTTCTGATTCTGCCTTGCAAATTAATGTCCCTTTACGATTTTATCCTTATTACATGCTCTAATGCATTAATACTTAGGAAAGTACTTCCTGTGGCCAAGGAAATATCCTTTCTTAGAGTTGATATGAACTTGCACTGAATGTTCGCTGGACGAACTGATTAGATGATGGCAATTTAATTCTGCTACAGTTATTGCTGTCAGCCGATATAAATAATTGTAATTAATCATAATTATTTATATACAATTCCCTTTTAAGCTAATTTGCTACACAATTTTAAAAAATGATACATCCCTGAAACTTTTCATGAATCATTTTTAAAATATTATAGACACAAACCCCATGTTTCTACAAGCAGAACTGTTAAAAATGATTGCTCAACTACAAATTATCAAACATCCATTTTGTTGAAAAAATGTGTCCCTTATTATTTGCTCATCTATATTATATAGCAGCTCTAATGATTGTTTCAATTACAACAAACTAAATCTAAAATTCTTGAAACTTTACAACTGTCAGTAAAACACTTTTGTAGTAAGTTTATTTTACTTAATTACCCCAATCATTGATTATTTTATTTCAATTAGAGCTATTCCAGTCATTTTGGTGATTTTTTTTTTCTTTTTCATATCGCAATATACAGGTGCATCTCAATAAATTAGAATGTCGTGAAAAAGTAGATTTTTTCTTACAAGTTATTTCAAAAAGTTAAACTTTCATATATTTTAGATTCATTGCATGTAAAGTAAAACATTTCAAAAGTTTTTTGTTTTAATTTTGATGATTAGAGCTTACAGCTCATGAAAGTCAAAAATCAGTATCTCAAAATATTAGAAAATTTAAATTTGATTTTCAATAAATTACCATCCATACAGTATAAATTCTGGGTATCTTGTTCTTTGAAACCACAATAATGGAGAAGACTGCTGACTTGGCAATGATACAGAAGACGAACATTGACACCCTCCACAAAGAGGGTAAGTCACAGAGGGTCATTACTGAAAGGTGTGGCTGTTTACAGAGTGCTGTATCAAAGCATATTAAATGCAAAGTTGACTGGAAGGAAGAATTTGGGTAGGAAAAGGTGCACAAGCAACAGGGATGACTGCAAGCTTGAGAATACTGTCAAGCAAATCTGATTCAAACACTCGTGAGAGCTTCACAAGGAGTGGACTGAAGCTGGAGTCAGTGCATCAAGAGTCACCACACTCAGACGTCTTCAGGAAAAGGGCTACCAAGCCACTTCTGAACCAGAGACAACGTCAGAAGCGTCTTACCTGGGCTGTGGAGAAAAAGAACTGGACTGTTGCTCAGTGGTCCAAAGTCCTCTTTTCAGATGAAAGTAAATTTTGCATTTCATTTGGAAATCAAGGTCCCAGAGTCTGGAGGAAGAGTGGAGAGGCACAGAATCCATGTTGCTTGAAGTCCAGTGTGAAGTTTCCACAGTCAGTGATGATTTGGGCTGCCATGTCATCTGCTGGTGTTAGTCCACTTTTTTCTGAAGTCCACAGTCAACGCAGCCATCTACCAGGAAATTTTAGAGCACTTCATGCTTCCTTCTGCTGACAAGCTTTATGGAGATGCTGATTTCATTTTCCAGCAGGACTTGGCACCTGCCCACACTGTCAAATGTACCAAAAGCTGGTTCAATGACCATGGTGTTACTGTGCTTGATTGGCCAGCAAACTTGCCTGACCTGAACCCCATAAAGAATCTATGGGGTATTGTCAAGAGGAAGATGAGAGACACCAGACCCAACAATGCAGATGAGCTGAAGGCCACTGTCAAAGAAACCTGGGCTTCCATACCACCTCAGCAGTGCCACAAACTGATCACCTCCTTGCCACGCTGAATTGAGGCAGTAATTAAAGCAAAAGGAGCCCCTACCAAGTATTGAGTATATATACAGTAAATTAACATACTTTCCAGAAGTCCAACAATTCACTAAAAATGTTTTTTTTATTGGCCTTATCAAGTATTATAATTTGTTGAGATAGTGAATTTGTGGGTTTTTGTTAAATGTGAGCCTAAATCATCACAATTAAAAGAACCAAAGACTTAAACTACTTCAGTCTGTGTGCATTGAATTTATTTAATACACGAGTTTCACAAATTGAGTTGAATTACTGAAATAAATTAACTTTTCCACAACATTCTAATTTATTGAGATGCACCTGTATATCGCAGAAAAACAAAATATTGCAATGTGAGTTTTTTCCAATATCGTGCAGCCCTATTTGTAAGCCTATGTACCACAAACAATCATTAATGATGGATGAAGAATAAAGTCCAACCTCCTTGTTCCTCCGGTTTTATTCTCCAGGTTTCAGGTTCCTCGTGTTTTATTCTCCAGGTTTCAGGTTCCTCGTGTTTTATTCTCCATGTTTCTGGTTCCTCGTGTTTTATTCTCCAGGTTTCTGGTTCCTCGTGTTTTATTCTCCAGGTTTCTGGTTCCTCGTGTTTTATTCTGCAGGTTTCTGATTCCTCGTGTTTTATTCTCCAGGTTTCTGGTTCCTCGTGTTTTATTCTCCAGGTTTCTGGTTCCTCGTGTTTTATTCTCCAGGTTTCTGGTTCCTCGTGTTTTATTCTCCAGGTTTCTGGTTCCTCGTGTTTTATTCTGCAGGTTTCTGGTTCCTCGTGTTTTATTCTGCAGGTTTCTGGTTCCTCGTGTTTTATTCTGCAGGTTTCTGGTTCCTCAAGTTTTATTGAATGAATGAATGACGCATTTATATAGCGCTTTATTGTGTATTGCTGTACACCCAAAGCGCTTTACAATCATGTGGGGGGGTCTCTTCTCAACCACCACCTCTTCTCAACCACCACCAGCATCCACTTGGATGAGGCGACGGCAGCCACAGGACAACGGCACCAGTGCGCTCACCACACACCAGCTACAGGTGGAGAGGAGAGAGTCAGAGCCAATCAAGTGGATGGGGATTATTAGGAGGCCATGATTGACAAAGGCCAGTGGAGGGAATTTTGCCAGGACACCGGGGTTACACCCCTACTCTTTACGATGAGTGTCATGGGATTTTTAATGACCACAGAGAGTCAGGACCTCGGTTTAACGTCTCATCCGAAAGACGGTGCTTTTTGACAGTATAGTGTCCCCGTCACTATACTGGGGTGTTTGGACCCACACAGACTGCAGGGTGAGCACCCCCTGCTGGTCTCACTAACACCTCTTCCAACAGCAACCTAGTTTTCCCAGGAGGTCTCCCATCCAGGTACTGACCAGGCTCAGCCCTGCTTAGCTTCGTGGGCAACCGGTCTTGGGCTGCAGGGTGATATGGCTGTGGCCTATATTATTCTCCATATTTCTGGTTCCTCGTGTTTTATTCTGCAGGTTTCTGGTTCCTCAAGTTTTATTCTCCATGTTTCTGGTTCCTCGTGTTTTATTCTCCATGTTTCTGGTTCACTCGTATTCTCCTCACTCTCATGTTTAACAAACACCATCTTCACAGCAGCAGATCTCAGTTCAGATGATACTCCTCCAGAGATTCCTGCTTGCTTCAACACTTATCACGACTATGAAGATGAGAATATTACAGAGATTTACTGACCTGATTCAAAAACTCAAAAGCCAGCATCACAGCGTCGTGTAAAATGTGTTTCGTGTTTATGTAAATATGTGAAATAATTGCTCACCTCTCCTCAGAAGAGTCATCGTTGCTGCTGCGTCTAAGCTTTTGAGGACTTTCGTAAAACAGTGAACTCATGTTTTTTCTGGCGCACAGGTGTACACGCATGCAAACAACGTCGCCTTGAAGTCATACATTCAGAAGCAGAGCCAATTAAAATCAGATTAAATTAGATTAGATATGATTTAATACTATTTGCTTACAGTTGTTTTGAGATTAAGATTTGCTTAAAGATTTTTTGTGGTGTGCCTTCCATCAGTGTCTTTGCAAATCTACACTATCAATACAAAACGACAGTGACTAACCTCATTCTTTTGTCTCTATACATAAACAGTGTTGGGGAAAGTTACTTTTACTGTAAAAGTAATGCATTACAATATTGCTTTACTCCCTAAAAAAGTAACTAATTGCAATACTTAGTTACTTTTTATGGAAAATAATGTTACGGTACTTTTGCATTACTTTTAAAATATGAGCAGGGCTTGATTGTTTTTAATATAAGAAGTTCTATTTATAGCAAATGTAAAAACCCTTTCACACCAAAAAATTTAATGAATAAACCTCAGTCTGAAGGAAAAGTAAATTCACGTCTGTACAGTAGAACACAGGAGAAGAAGTTTAACACTCTTCAGCATTAAAAAAAACAAAACAATGAAGCACAATTGTTAGTTCATCTAAAGTCATTAGTATGGTTGAACTGGATCATCAAAGGACAGCAGCAAAGACATTGGTTAATAAGATGGGATTAGATACATTTGTGTTGTTTAACATAATTATTGCAGGTTTGCTTCATATTCTGAGTTTGCATTTCACTGTTTTAATTCATTTTGATGAATACTAAATAATTTTTTTTCAAGTGGGATGAATTAATGCACATTCACATTTAGTCTAGAATTAAAGTAACATCATGTTCACAGCTCACATAACACCTCTGTCCATCCGATTTCTCCCAACATGGGGACAGGAGACTTGTCAGTCAATAAATGGGAAAAAAGTAACTATCTTTACTTCTTGTAAATTAAAAAGAAATGCGTTAATTTACTAGTTACTTAAAATGTTATCTGATTATGTAACTCGCGTTACTTGTAATGTATTTCCCCAACACTGAAAAAGACACATTTGCATAGATAGGCGCACATAATCGACTGATTTTGTAAATGTGGCCAATTACATTTGCATTAAGCACCCATTTTATCTGTAATTTAAATTAATAGCTTACACTCACAAAATGAGGATACAATAGCAGAAATAAGCCTTTTTAATGAAAGTAAAGGTCCATATTTAATGAAATTGTAAATTAAGATGAAAATAATCAAAAAGTTTGAGATTCTTGATCAATTTTGATTTGTACATACACTATTAAATCCATATATTTAATTCTAATGTCACAAATAATAATATCAAGGATAACTGGATTTTACATGTATTCATTCATTTTGTGTTTTTTACCTGCGTCTTAAGGCGTAAGCCCAATTTATACTTCTGCGTTGAACCTACGCTGTAGCCTATGCAGAGACGCTTAGGCCTGCGCCGTAACCTACGCTGTACCTGACGTGCACCTCTCCAAATATCTAACAGCACGTCAATTCTACGCGGACCACAAGAGCTGTGATTGGTCTGCTAGAACCCCTCCCTCCCCGTACGTACTTGAGTTTTGTGTGCGTTTATGTGCACTGTAATATAGTTTAATGTTACACCTTATTTAAAATAAAACAAAGCAAAGAACAAGTGTCTTATCATTTATTATAGTACATAGCATTATACATCACTAGTTGTCCGCAACAAACAATGTTGATCTGCCGTGGTACACATCCTTGTGGAGATTGAAAGAATGCCATCTTCTCCTGTTCCGTTGTTGTCTCCTTTTTGTAGTTTTAAATAATGATTTAATGATTTGATATTTATTTGCCGCCGTCACGGCTATGCTTCTCCGACGAGCTGCTTCTTCAGCTTTTGCCGTGGTGTTGCGGGTTCACAAGCAACATGCCCGTGGACCGTATGTGTACTGCACGTCGATGCGGACGACGACGCAGAAGTATAAATGAAAACCGACGCACAGCTTACGGCGTAGAGGCTACGGCGTAGGTCCGACGCAGAAGTATAAATTGGGCTTACCTCCACCTCAAAATGAAAATTTTGTCATAAATCACTTACCCCCATGTCATTCCAAACCTTCGTAAAACTTCGTTCATCTTCGGAACACAATTTAAGATATTTTTGATGCATTCTGATAGCTCTCTGACCTTCCCATAGACAGCAATGTAATCAACACATTCAACGTCCAGAAACGTAGCAAGGAGATCAGTAAAATAATCCATGTGACATCAGGGGTTCAACCATAATTTTATGAAGCTACGAGAATACTTTGTACGCAAAGAAAACAAACATAACGACTTTATTCAACAATTTGTCTCCTCCACGTCACCCCTAGCGCCATTTTGGAGAGTATCAGAGAGCTGATACTGAGGGTCAGAGAGCTGTCAGAATGCATCAAAAATATTTTAATTTGTGTTCTGAAGATGAATGAAGCTTTTACGGGTTGGAACGACATGGGGGTAAGTGATTGATGACAAAATGTTCATTAATTCATTAAGAAGTTCATATATTCATCAACTCCACACAAGGTGCAAATACAAAGTGGCCAACCAAAGAGTGTATTTTACAGCCGTAGATACCGTCGCCACGTCTGCGAAGTCCATTTGCAGCTTTTGACCGCCTAGTGGCGCTTTAACCACAAGTTATCAAGCGAACGCATCAAAACACATCACAAATAGCCATCAGCTTTGCCTCACCGATGTGTTACATTTGATGGCTGCAGTCGGCAGAAGATGAACGAAAAACACTGTAGTTAAAATATTTAATATTCACAGATGCAAATTTAGTACTGATGAAGTTATGTGCATCTCTTAGAACAAAATCAAGCAGGATAATGTCAAGCCTATGAGCCTGTGCTTATATTTACTCTAAGCTATACAGTATTACACAATATTTTACATTTGAAACATTTAACGTGTACAGTATTATTCATATAATATGAATCATGTCTTATATATTATCCTAAAGAAATGGTGGTTTACTTTGCATCGTAGCATTAAAAGGGGTAGCCTAAGGCTATAGACTAAACATGGATTTATTAGCAAAATGTCAATATTCTCACAATATTTAATATTTGTCACAAGTACATTTTTTGTTTATATTTTAAAATTCCTTTAATAATAATGCATGCATTTTTTTCACACACATACTTTGTTTGGCTATTCATTACCTGTCCTTAATTTTGACAGAACATTGTTGCGTGTTTTATGAATAATTTCCTTTATTTTAGCTAAATGTGAGGCACTGTATAACTTTGCTCCCATTATTTAGGCCTAACTAAAACAAAACCTGGCCATGATTTAGCTTAATCATTGAAACTGAAAAGAAGGGACGGATTAATATAACGTCCTCTAAACTCAAGTTCTCTCGTTATAATCAACAGTGCACACGATGTAAAAAAAGAGCAACTTCAGTGATTTTAAAGGGAGCCTTCTTTACTCGCTTTCATATAATTTGAATAAAACTCAAAAAAATAAAATTGCAGCCACATTTAAATGCAGGAGTGTATTAGGGCTGCACAATTAATCGAATTTCTAATCGCGATTACGATTATGGATGCCACGATTACATAATCGTTCAAAGCCGCGATTACAAAAATAAATAAACAATTAAAAATGCCCACTTGCATTATTCTGTGTTCTTAAGAGGTGTTTGCAGCGTGGGGTTTAACAAACTCAAACACACTGGATAAAATACATTTTGTCTAACTGATAGTCGTTGTCACTCTATTGTGCATGATAGATGTGTTAAACACCAAACGTGTCAAAAGCGGAACAAAATAGCGGAACTCGTTTGAACTGCGCCCCACACGGACCTTTTATCCGCTCGCCTCAGAAGAAAACAGCGCAGCGCGAGCTTAGAGCGCATGTGTTTATTACAGTGACCCGCGATCACGAACTAACAACGCTGTGAAATCCAGTAAGAAGCACTCGAGTTCAGCGCAGAGTTCTCCAGTACAAATCACATCTCTTTACTTTAAACTAGTTTAAAGCCAAATAAATCGGAGCAGTTATTCTCATCAACACTGATGCAGAAAGATGCAGAAACAGTGCAACAACAAGCCAGTTACAAGACGTTTCAATCCACAAATCACCCACATTTACCATAGTTTTACTGTGGCAGAAAAGTAGGATATTCATATTGAGTATTATTATATTATTAATATACTAAATATGTTAAAGGAGTAATGGAATATAATTACATTATTTTGTTAATTATTCTATCAGTTGATGTGGATTTGTAATTGACTGAATGTCTTTAGACTACTGTTTTTCAATGCAAACACCATAGAAACCATATAGTTAGGCTACTTTTTTACCATGGTAATGAGGTGCTGTACTTTTGGTTATGTATAAAAGATGAGGCTGTTACAGTTTTCACAATGCTGTCAAATATACATCTGCATCCCAACTCAAGCTCCTGCACTAATGTGCATTTCTAAGAGACAAAACTTTATTATTACATGTTCAGTGCTACCAAATCAGGTGCTGGTGCCACTGCTCTTGAATGTCTAGAGTCCTGATAATATACATTGTACTGTAAAATGTTATTGTAATTTGAAATTTCATCTGTTTAATTGTAAATGAAATGTATAGCTTTAGTAGACTATTTTTTTCTTTTTTTTCCTTTTAGTTTTAGTATAACATTATTATACTATGCATAACTTTACCTTTTTTTGTTTAAAGAAGAAACCAAACCAATGTATAGTTGACATTTGAGGCTCAATGCAATAGAAAAGCTATAAAAGTTCAGGAAGAGTGTTTTCAGCCTTTTTTAAAATATATATTTTATATAAAAATAAGGTTCAAAATAATCGTTATTAATAATCGCAATTACAATCTCAAGGGAATAATCGACAATTATGATTTTTGTCATAATCGTGCAGCCCTAGAGTGTATCCTATTCGTTAAAATTACAGAGTGCAAGATTTCCACGGTAGTCCTTAAGATACCAGCACAATAACACACTCAGCAAAATATTGTCTAATTATCATTATCGATAAAATCCCAGAAAATATTGATATTTTTTTGTCAATATCACACAACCCTATCTCTCAGTTACCTAAAGTTATTGAACTAAATAATTTTTATCTCACTTTGATGAATATATGAAATGTATGAGACACAAGGAATATGTTTCTGCTATAACTATTTTTTTGTTCCCACTAGTCTAAACCATCATTGCTAGGTCTGAGTTCACGAGGCACCATTTGGTGTAGAAAAGGAACCACTACGAATTTCACTGCGAGTATTTAACAGTAGTTTGTATTGTATATATATTTATTCCATATTCGTGTCAAATACTATTAGCTCTTAGATGTGATTTGTGAGGAGTTGCTTTATGGAGTGTTGCCATGAGACATGGCTCGGTGTAATGTAGGCTGCTAATTCTAATGTAGACTTAGTATTGACATTGCTATTTTATACTTTTTTTTTTTAAGAGCCACTGGAGAACCACACAACTGTAATGAAAATGGGAATTATAATATTTAGGAGGATCTACTGACAGAAATGCAATATAATATACAGGTGCATCTCAATAAATTAGAATGTTGTGGAAAAGTTAATTTCAGTAATTCAACTCAAATTGTGAAACTCGTGTATTAAATAAATTCAATGCACACAGACTGAAGTAGTTTAAGTCTTTGGTTCTTTTAATTGTGATGATTTAGGCTCACATTTAACAAAAACCCACCAATTCACTATCGCAACAAATTAGAATATGGTGACATGCCAATCAGCTAATCAACTCAAAACACCTGCAAAGGTTTCCTGAGCCTTCAAAATGGTCTCTCAGTTTGGTTCACTAGGCTACACAATCATGGGGAAGACTGCTGATCTGACAGTTGTCCAGAAGACAATCATTGACACCCTTCACAAGGAGGGTAAGCCACAAACATTCATTGCCAAAGAAGCTGGCTGTTCACAGAGTGCTGTATCCAAGTATGTTAACAGAAAGTTGAGTGGAAGGAAAAAGTGTGGAAGAAAAAGATGCACAACCAACCGAGAGAACCGCAGCCTTATGAGGATTGTCAAGAAAAATCGATTCAAGAATTTGAGTGAACTTCACAAGGAATGGACTGAGGCTGGGGTCAAGGCATCAAGAGCCACCACACACAGACGTGTCAAGGAATTTGTCTACAGTTGTCGTATTCCTCTTGTTAAGCCACTCCTGAACCACAGACAACGTCAGAGGCGTCTTACCTGGGCTAAGGTACTAATGTTTGTACATATGTTTGTACTTGTCAGTCCGGCGACAGGAGATGAAATGAAGCCTTTTAAATGATTTTAAATGATTAAAAATCAAGGAAGACTTTTTTCTCTTGGAAAATGTAAGACAATTTATATATATTTTTAACCATTTTATTCGTTAAGCTAAACATTTTTACCCCTTATCATTGATAGCCTATTTTATTTAATTTCTTTTTAACCAACAGAATATATTGTGGGTATTGTGATATGCACGTATAATCTGTTAAAATTGCCTTTAATATCTTTTTCACATAGCTCCCCCATACAGAGAGAGAGAGAGAGGGAGAGAGAGAGCACGAAATCGGACACCATGCGCGCTCCAAGATGGGGAGGGGCGCCGGATGAACATAACATCTTCAAAACATTCCTCAGGGCTTCATTTCATCTCCTGTCGCCGGACTGACAAGTACAAACATATGTACAAACATTCAGGCATGACGATTCCAACATCTGGAACTCATTTGAGTGGTCAACACCGATGTGGGTGGTCGCGATGTGGGTGGGCCGTGTGGGGGAGGGGAAAAGCCATAAATCAAGTGTCATCAATCAAATTTTGACACTTGCTGGCGCATATTGACTACTTATGCCTTATTAGACACTCAGAGTAGTCACACATTTGTTGTTCCGGAAGTATGTGAAAGTTTACAGGTGCTAATTATGTCTCTTTGTTTCTCTGTTTCTGCCACAGGATTAACATCCAGTGGTAACTAGGAATTACACAAGCTTCAGTCTGGATCCAGCCCTTAAACGATCTGAGATGACCAAACACCTGAGAAGAGATGATGCCGACCCCTCGGAGGACCTCAGAGGATGCCAACCTCTGATCCCCCAACAACATGCAGAATTAACAAATTTTGCCATAAGTTAATATATTAAGTTTTTACAATGTATAAATATATTGTAGAAACTTAATTTCCTGTAAAGCGCTTTGCAACGATTGTATCATAAAAAGCGCTATACAAATAAACTTGAATTGAATTGAATTAATGGAACCGGTAAAACTAAAGCTTTCCACTATAATGGGGAAAGATTCCATTGTGGAGAGTCAGAGAGTCAGTGGCCTTAAGGTTAGAGGGTTATCTTCAGGCAGCCCTATTTGCTTGCCTCCTGTTTATACAAGGGACTTTATTCCTTTTGAGCGCTCTCACATTCCCACCTGTGAAACAGCTAAAAGGTGGAGACATCTAGAAGTAATTGCTGATGAAATGCCTGCAAGAATGGATTGTGGAGTGGGTCTTTTGATCGGTTACGATTTTTCCAGAGCACTGGCACCTCGACAGGTCATCATTGGCGGTGATGAAGAGCCTCATGCCATTAAGACCGACCTCGGGTGGAGTATCATAGGAGGCACTCCACTGCATGTGAGCTCCAAGGATGTGACTGGTTTGTGTCACCACATGTTAGTCAGGGAGTGACACCCTGTGACACCTGCTGCTGATATTAGAACACTCCAGCTGTTTTTTGCAGATACTCAGGCAAGAGAGAACAGTATATCTCAGGATGATGTTCAGTTTCTGCGGGTTTTAAAAGGTATCCATGAGAATGAAGGTGGCCAACTTGAGATGCCCCTTCCTTTCAAAGTGCGCCCCCTCCTTGTAAATAAGAAGTTTGCAGTTGTACAGCCAAAGCGCCTTAAAAGAAAACTGGATAGGAATCCTCAAGTTTTTGATTGTTCAGCGAAGTTCGAAGGTACTGCCTTGAATGACCATCTATTGACTGGGCCTGATCTTCCCAACAGGCTGACTGGAGTACTTTGCTGTTTCCGTAAACACTCAATTGCTGGCATGTGTGACATTGAGAAAATGAAGCTGCATCTTCACAAAGGTATTTCTGACAGCAGAGAAGTTCTGGAGTCCATTAGTGTGTGCAACCGTACTGTTGAGGTGAAGAATATTGATTTTCATCATGACTATCTTCCAGTACAGAATGTCTTGATGAAAGCGGAGTACATTGAACAGAGCGACTCCTCCACCTTTAATGTTGAGCTTAATGAGAAACCTTCTACACTACTTGGAATTCTTTCCATTGTGGCTTCGGTTTATAATCTGTTGGGGTTCTTGTCTCCATTCGTAACATCTGGCAAGAGGGTGCGGCCAGAGATGTGCCTTAAGGGCATGGGTTGGTATGAATCAGTACCCATGGAGCTGAGACCAAGGTGGGAGAGTTTGTTTAATGATCTTTCCAATTTAGGGAAAATACAGATCCCAAGATGCTTCACATCTCTAAATTTTGGGAAGTGCCAAAGAACTGAATTGAATCACTTTTCCAATGGTAGTAGTCAGGGTTATGGTTAGTGCTCCTACATTAGACTGGTGCAGAAGGCCACAATACAGAAGGTGGCTCGGGAAAAAGTTTAAACGGCTCGCTAAACTCTATTGTTGAATCTCCTATGCAAAACTTAGTAGTTCTTGTAGCTAAAAGTTGATAAATAAAATTGCCCTAACACTTTATTAGAATTTTAGTTACACTGATATCATGTAGGTATTAGTTGGTGTCTTGGTCACATGTTGATTTTGTGTTGTTGAATATTGTTCAATATTGGAATGATATGGTGAACAATTTGTTCATTTTAACTGAAGAGTGTGTATGAATTGTGAGGTTGGAATTATGTTATGTTAATTTCATGTACTGTTGACGCCTGGAAATTTCCATTGATTATTTGATTGTTTGCATTCTGCATGTTTTTCAAATAAGTCAAGGGTAATTTGTTGGGAGTGTAGCTGACGCTGATAGGTCAGTTATATGAGTTATGAATGATGTATTTGTGATTTTAGGGATTAATGTTTATATTGTTTGTATATATATGATTTCACGATTTAAGTCTGTATTTTTGTGTGTGTCAATTTCATAATTTTGTTGGTATTGTATTTTTGTTGTATTCTCAGTTTGACTAAAGTGAATGTCACATAACCCTTCCCGATTAATTTAACCTGGAAGTATTGGCACAAACTGAATGGCGAGATGTGAATTCAGAGACATGTGTTGGAGCTCCTTAACATTCTACTGCTGGTTATCAGGCCAACATGGTAAAGGAGTTGATGTTTGTATATTTCTTTATTTGCATTGATGTCCTTCGAATTGTTGTGTGTAAAACAGTTTTCTTTGTTTTTGTTTGCATGTAGTTTTCACGGTGTTCAATATCAGGAAAAATAAAACATATGGACATCAGTATTTTGGAAGCGTGGACTGTTTAATGACCAGCAAGTAGTTACACACCCTAACTGATATGCATTTAAAAACAGAGGAAGACAAATTAATCAGAATCAGAAAGAGCTTTATTGCTAAGTGTTTACACACACAAGCAATTTATCTTGGTATTAGAGGAGTTTCCAGTACAGAAAGTACAAACATAGTGCAGACATGCATCAAAGTAAGGTAATAAAACACTAATATTAGAGAGAATAGACAATAGTAATAAAAATATACAGAAAAAGGACAAATGTCCATTGACAGAACTGTGAATGTGCATATGTGCTATTTACAGATGAAGGTTTGATGAGTTATTTACAGATGGACAGTACTGACGTGTGTTATGTGTTGATCAGGTGGGATATGGCCTGGGGGAAAACTGTTATGAATAATAAACTGAATAATGATAATAAAATGAGTAGAACAATAAAACGATTAAAAAAAACATTCATCTGAAATAATCAACAATCTGTTCATTACTTGTTCTAATAATCTTTGATTAATCAATTATCATTTAACTCGAGCTACTACTCTGAAATTACTCCAATTTCAGACATGCATTTTTTTATGACTGGTTAAAGCAGAAAAATTAGTGAAACTCTTCCCACATGAATGGCAGTGATATGGCTTCTCTCCAGTGTGGATCCTCTCATGTATTCTCAGATATTCTGAGCGTTTGAAGCTCTTGTCACAGTGTGAACACTCGTACGGTGTTTCTCTCGTGTGAACTGTCCTGTGTACTTTCCGTGCACCATCTGTAAAAAAAGCCTTGCCACACTCAGAGCAAACATGATCCTTCACACCGCTGTGTCTTTTCTGGTGTAGTTTTAAACTACCCATCTGACTAAAACTCTTTCCACACAAATAACATACATAGGTTTCTCCTTTGTATGAACTTTCAGGTGATCCTTCAGGAAATCTGCCCTAAAAAACTTTTTATCACATTGATCACAGCTATATAGCCTTTCTCTAGAATGAGTAAGCAGATGTACTTTAAAAAAGCATGATTTTCTGAAACTCTTCCCACATTGATCACATGTGTGTGGCTTTTCTCCAGTGTGGATTTTCATGTGTTCTTTAAGGCTTCCTTTTTGTGTACAACTCTTCCCACATTGAGGACACGTGTGCGGTTTCGCTCCTGTGTGGATTGTCATGTGTTTGTTGAGACTTGTTTTATGTATGAAACTCTTCCCGCACTGATCACATGCATATGGTTTATCTCTAGTGTGGATTTTCATGTGTTTGCTAAGGTTTCCTTTATGTGCGAAACTCTTCCCGCACTGATCACGTGTATGGTTTCTCTCCAGTGTGGACTTTCATGTGTACTTTTAAGATTTGCTTTATATGGGAAACTCTTCCCGCACTTATCACATGTGTATGGCTTCTCCCCAGTGTGGATCTTCATGTGTTTGTCAAGGTTTCCTTTATATGGGAAACTCTTCCCACATTGATCACATTCGTACGGCCTTGCCAGTGCGTGGATTTTCTTATGTTCATCAAGGCTTTGTTTTTGTGGGAAACTTCCCACATCGATTACAAGTGTGTGTCTTCTCTGCAGTGTGAATTATCATGTGTTCAATAAGGTTTCCTTTTATTGTGAAAATCTTCTCGCACTCATCACATGCATATGGCTTCCCTCCACAATGAAATATTATGTCAAGGTCAAGATTTTGCTTGCTTGAGAAACTCTTTCCGCAGTGAGAGCAAGTGAAACGTATATTGTCGTTTATCAGTGAGGAGCTCCAGGATATATCTTCAGTTTTGTCCTGATGTTTCTCCCCCGCTTCAATGAGTTCTTTAATCTCCTTGTTCTCTTCTATCAGGTCTAAAATGAAAGTCAAAAGTTTCAAAAGTTTGATTTTCAGCAAATCACTAAAATATTACTAAAATAAATTAATGAAATTAAATTAAAAATCAAAGAGAGAAATGTGAAAGGAAAATGACACTTGAATCCTGACATAACAGTAGAAATATGAACATTCTGATGCGTTCATTTGAATTATTATTTTTAAACATTACAGATTGCACAAATTGAGCATTTTTGTAATGAGAACTACTAACTATATATTTTTCATGAATTATATTTTAAGTCAGGGATGTACATTTTTTTTTAAATTTAGTCATATAAATATAAAATGGTTCAGAATGTCACGTCGCACACAGCGGGGAGGAGCGAGGACACGTAGAATACCTTAAATAAACAGTATTTAATGACCAAACTAAAGGGAAAACGAACATAGAACAAAGCAGGAGACCTGATAGACATACAATGCAAAACACAGGACACTGGAAAACACTGGGATTAAATAACGAGGAACAAAACGAGGATAATCAAACACGGGTGGAAACTAATGAACTATAATGAGGACAGGAACCAGAATCAGAAAGAGCTTTATTGCCAAGAGTGTTTGCACGCACAAGGAATTTGTCTTGGTGTTAAGAGCTTCCAGTACAGAAAGTACAAACATAGTGCAGACAACATATACTTAATGTAATAAAAAAAACACTAATAATGAAGAGAATAGACAATAATTATGAATAACAATAGTAATAAAAATATACAGAAAGAAAAATGTCCATAGACAGAACTGTGAAGGTGCATGTGTCCTATGTACAGATGAAGGTTTGATTAGTTATTTACAGGTGTACAGTCCTGGGGTGTGTTATGGCCTGGGGTAAAAAACTATTCTTGTCTCTGGCTGTTTTGGTGCTCAGTGATCTGTAGCGCCGGCCAGAGGGCAACAGTACAAAGAGAGAGTGAGCTGGGTGTGAGGGGTCCAAAGTGACTTTCTTAGCCCTTTTCCTCACTCTAGAGGTGTAAAGTTCTTGGAGGCTGGGCAGAGGGGCACCAATAATCCTCTCAGCAGTCCTGACTGTCCGTTGTAGTCTTCTGATGTCTGTTTTGGTAGCTGAACCAAACCAAACAGTTATAGATGAACACAGGACAGATTCGATGATGGCAGAGCAGAACTGTTTCAGCAGCTCCTGTGGCAGGTTGAACTTCCTTAGCTGGCGGAGGAAATACAGCCTCTGCTGGGCCTTTTTCGCAATAGAGTCTATGTGATTGTCCCAACAGGATGATAGCCAAATATGGGCATAGAAGGAAAAAACAGGAACATAGGTCTGACATTAACCTCCACCTCCCGGAAGGCGCTTCCACGTGCCACATAACATCCAACGGGGAGAGGGGGTGGGCGCTCTGGAGGCCCCTAGGGACATGCTTACATGGGACAGGAGGCCTCCAGGGCGGTATTCATTCTGGGACCCATGGCAGATTAGGCAGTTCAGGGTGCCATGGCGGAGCGGGCAGTTCGGGGAGTCATGGTGGAGCAGGGAGCTCAGGGAGCCATGGCAGAGCAGGTAGTCCAGGGAGCCAGGGAGACCCTCTCGGGGCTAAACTCAGGAACTGGAGCACTCTCTGGGCTTTACGGGGGAACAGCAGCCCTTTCTGGGCTTGACGTGGAGACAGAAGCCCTCTCTGGGCTGGACGTGGGGGAAAGAAGCCCTCTCTGGGCTTGACGTGGAGACAGGAGCCCTCTCTGGGCTGGACGTGGGGGCAGGAGCCCTCTCTGGGCTGGACGTGGGGGCAGGAGCCCTCGCTGGGCTGGACGTGGGGGCAGGAGCCCTCTCTGGGCTTGACGTGGGGGCAAGAGCCCTCTCTGGGCTGGATTCGGGCATTGGACCCCTCTCTGGGCTGGATTCGGGGACAGCAGCCCTCTCTGGGCTAACTTGTTTTCTAGTATGAATATCTAAATGTGTTGAATCAGGATGCATTTACTTGACAAGTAAAATTACCTAAAGTCCCCCTGTAGTGAAAATCAAGGGGTTTTTTTCCTCTCTGTGTGGTGTTTTTAATATGCTTTTAGACAAACCATTTGCCAATCCATTAATCAATACCATTGCTGAGTATTTTTCTCCTTAAAACTGTAGTTTCCCATTGGCACTCCCAGAAATGCATTTGAAACAGCCCTCGGTTTTCTACGTCACAAACCAATAACCAATCACGTCAAGGGATCGATTCCTATCACTAGCATGCAAAATATACCAATACCGGCATAAAACCAAAAATAAATAGAGTAAAAAAACTCAGATTTAGAAAAAATATAGAACCGCTAACTTGAATAATAACCCGTGGCAACAGTGTACAAGTAGCCCGGGGTCAGACCCACCTCTCCCGCATCGGCATCTGCACTTCACACGCGTATGCTCGTGGCCGCGAATCAAGAATCACAAACAGCTGTATTAGAGTCTTCAAGGCATTTTAGGACACAACATCAAGTAACTTCAACGAGTGTTACAGTATTCACTGTAGTTGTCCGCTAGTAAAAACTTAGTTTTCGGGCATTGGAGTCATGGTGGAGCAGGGAGCTCAGGGAGCCATGGCAGAGCAGGTAGTCCAGGGAGCCAGGGAGACCCTCTCGGGGCTAAACTCAGGAACTGGAGCACTCTCTGGGCTTTACGGGGGAACAGCAGCCCTTTCTGGGCTTGACGTGGAGACAGAAGCCCTCTCTGGGCTGGACGTGGGGGAAAGAAGCCCTCTCTGGGCTTGACGTGGAGCCAGGAGCCCTCTCTGGGCTGGACGTGGGGGCAGGAGCCCTCTCTGGGCTGGACGTGGGGGCAGGAGCCCTCGCTGGGCTGGACGTGGGGGCAGGAGCCCTCTCTGGGCTTGACGTGGGGGCAAGAGCCCTCTCTGGGCTGGATTCGGGCATTGGACCCCTCTCTGGGCTGGATTCGGGGACAGCAGCCCTCTCTGGGCTAACTTGTTTTCTAGTATGAATATCTAAATGTGTTGAATCAGGATGCATTTACTTGACAAGTAAAATTACCTAAAGTCCCCCTGTAGTGAAAATCAAGGGTTTTTTTTCCTCTCTGTGTGGTGTTTTTAATATGCTTTTAGACAAACCATTTGCCAATCCATTAATCAATACCATTGCTGAGTATTTTTCTCCTTAAAACTGTAGTTTCCCATTGGCACTCCCAGAAATGCATTTGAAACAGCCCTCGGTTTTCTACGTCACAAACCAATAACCAATCACGTCAAGGGATCGATTCCTATCACTAGCATGCAAAATATACCAATACCGGCATAAAACCAAAAATAAATAGAGTAAAAAAACTCAGATTTAGAAAAAATATAGAACCGCTAACTTGAATAATAACCCGTGGCAACAGTGTACAAGTAGCCCGGGGTCAGACCCACCTCTCCCGCATCGGCATCTGCACTTCACACGCGTATGCTCGTGGCCGCGAATCAAGAATCACAAACAGCTGTATTAGAGTCTTCAAGGCATTTTAGGACACAACATCAAGTAACTTCAACGAGTGTTACAGTATTCACTGTAGTTGTCCGCTAGTAAAAACTTAGTTTTATCAGTCATTATCCGTGTATGCCATTGCTTTGCGTTTACTACAGTTCAGTGGATCAGGAGGCGCTGGCTGGTGCGACTGAGTGGAGGTGGGGCTAATTTTCATATTCATAGATAAGCGTATAGTAAATGAGGCAAGGGTGTAGAGTTACATTCAAGCTATTTTAAGGCATGAGAAAATTAATTTCACAAGATAAAACATTTAAATATGTCATTTTGATGATCAAAGATAAGTTTTAAGGGATAAAACATTTGTCTCTGTCTGATTAAATTTTTTATTTTATTTATTTTTATGAGCAGGGTTTTTTTTTGTTAGGGTTAGTTTTTTTTTTTAATAAAGCTCTTATGAATAGGTTCAGTAATTTCACTTTAATGGCGATGAGGTTCTTTTCTTTGCCTTTAAAGTGTTCTTGTATAGGCCCTGTACTGCAGTTACGCTGTATAGTGCAACATGTAGCAAGTGCTATGGATGCAGTAGACATGGCAAGTATATTTTTTATTATTATTATTATTATTTATTTTTATTTTTGTAATGTAGACTTCCTATAAAATATTCGTACAAAAAATATTTTTGTACAAAAAAAAATTGCCTAAGAAATATTTCACCTGCATAAGATTAATAGTCTGCACGTGAGGTCTTCCTTCACGCCAATGGTTGTTGTCCTGACAACAGGTCTCGCGAGCAGCTGATTACTCGTAACGGTAAATCAGCGTCTTTTCCGTAGTGTCTACTGTCTACTGCAGGATGGATATAAAAGTATAAAATACGTTTTGGTTTGACAACATCGTTCATATGTGAACTATCACAGTTAAAGCACAAAGACATGACAACATTACACGCCAAGGCCATTCACAAGTGCGACAAAAGAGAAGAAACGCTTTCCGGAAGAGAAGTTCATCAGGCCTGTGTTGACTCATCCAGTTTAGCGGTGAGTATATCTAATGTCCTCATATATCTTTAGTTATGATTTTAGAGAGGATATCATATTCAACCCGCTGAGATGAGGAAAATGAGAGGAAACGCCGCTTCCGTTCTGATCTGTAGCGCACGCGGGTCAGTGCTTATGAAACACAGAACACACAGAACTGAAGTCTGATAGAGAGACAAAACAACTGGTTTAATGCTGTTTTACTACACTTTTACTATAATAAAACAAATCATAATTATATTATAAAATCTTAAAATCTAATCTAATGAAACATCAACATCTCAATCCAACCAGTGAAAACCCTGTGTATAGATGCATCTAATTATGCTATGGCTCAGCAATTTGTTAGAAATTAGTCATGTCACTGTCCAGCTCAGTTCAGTTATCAATAGCATCAGTACATCATTTATAATAATGGAATGAACAAAATTGTACTGAATACTGTGTTTTTTTTCTAGGAGAGTGTCAACCCCTAATTGACATGAGGAAAAATCATTGAAATGTGTTCAGAGTACAGTGTACCCCTCTCTTTGCAACAGAGGAAGCATTAGGAAAGAGGAGGAGAGAGAAAGTGAAAAGGCACTCAACAGATGTTGGTGAGACTTTATTTCTGGAAATGCATTAAAGGTCACTCACATTCAGCCACAAACCTGACTTTAGATAGCATTTAATAATGATTAATAACTCCAGCTACTTGTAGGCCTACGGTCCTGTATATTTCACACTAAATTGTGATGCAGCCTGAATCATAATCACACCATGTTAATTTGTTGGCCAGAGGGGAACTGATCCCTAAACTAAACATACTTTCTCCCAAGGTTTTTTCTCCATTCTGTCACCTGATGGAGTTTGGGTTCCTTGCCACTGTAAACATTTGGCTTGCTTATTTGGGGACATTTGGGCAATATTATTGACTCCACTGACACTATTGGATGAGGACTGAACTGAGCTAGATGATGACACCACTGTTTTCTGCACAACTGCTATGTAGGTGCATTGGAATATTTTATATTTGATTATTTTTATACAGTTATTGAAATTAACTGAGTCAACACTGATTTAAACTGAACAATGATACTTTTTACTGTTTAGAGCTGCTTCACAGCAGAAGTGAATTCTGTTAGCATCATTATTTTTTTTTTTTATTACTGTGAAGTGAAAAAAAAATCTGACAATATTTAGTACTGGATATACACAAAAATAGTATAAATCAAGATTTAGTTTTTTTTTTCACAGCACTGTACACCAGCATTTATGTTCAGTAGTGTGGCATTAATAAGTGGAAATGGACATTTTATCAGTGTGTGATTGCTGTTTTCAGGAAAATGCACTGGTAACAACTAAAAAAAGAAGACCACAAATATAATTCAACAGAAGATAATGGCTGTGGTGAAACAAGCACTCAAATAATGGTGAGCAGTAATCTACTTTATTTTATTATTTATAAACTATTATCTTTATAGTTTAGAATACATAACTGCTATTGTATTTCAGGAACTAAGGCCTGTGGGAGTGCTGGAGAAATCAAGTGTACCAAGTACTCTGTCTCCTCAGCCATGGAAGAGATCTTCAGACATGAAGAGATTGAGGAGTTAAATGAAATCAAGGAACTAAAAGAAGATTTACAATATTAGTGCCAGTTCAGTATGAAAACAGAGAGAGAGCTGAGGGAGCGGAAAGGTAATGAATATCTAGTTATATTAGCAGTTATTCTCAATGCTTAACATCAGCTCTCAACCGGGTTTTTTTTTTTTTTTCTCCTGGATTTTGATTCTCTCTGATTGACTGGAAGGTGTGCATTAAAACAATGAATGCAGATAATTACAATCAGTTCAATCACCATTTTAAATCAATGCGCTGCTTTTACTGTAGCACACACATACAGTCAGAACGCTAGATCTAATGACCTGTAACCAAACAAACTAATGAAAATTAACTTAGTTTTAGCCTTCCAGTCAAACTGTACTTCACAAACATTAAAGGGATACTTCACCAAAAAATGAAAATTCTGTCATTAATTACTCACCCTCATGTCGTTCCAAACCCATAAGACCTTTGTTCATCTTCAAAACACAAATTAAAGGATTACTCCACCCCAAAATGAACATTTTGTCATTAATCACTTACCCCCATGTCGTTCCAAACCAGTAAAAGCTTTGCTCGTTTTCAGAACACAGTGTAAGTTATTTTGGATGAAAACCGGGAGGCTTGTGACTGTCCCATTGACTGCCAAGTAACTCTCACTGTCGAGGCACAGAAAAGTATGAAAGCATCGTCAAAATAGTCCATCTGCCATCAGTGGTTCAGTCTGAATTTTATGATGTGACGAGAATACTTTTTGTATGCAAAGAAAATAAAAAGAACAACTTTTTTTCAACAATTAGTCTCCTCTCTGTCTCTCCGCGTCAGTGTAGCGCCATTTTTGAGATTATCCACTGGATGCAAACTGCGTATGCTCTTCTTTATCAGCCGCAACACAAGGATGCGCTATTTTCGTTCAAATCAGCTTAAATAACGTAGAATAGCGTTATTCAGATTGAACCACTGATAGCAGATGGACTCTTCTGACGATGCTTTTCAGACTTTTCTGTGCCTTGACAGTGAGAGTTACTTGGCAGTCAATGGGACAGTCACAAGCCTCCCGGTTTTCATCCATAATGTCTTAAATTGTGTTCCAAAGACGAACGAAGCTTTTACGGGTTTGGAACGGCATGGGGGTAATTTCCATTTGGGGTGGAGTATCCCTTTAAGATATTTTTGATGAAATCCGAGAAGTTTTTGACCCCTCTATTGGCAGCAATGCTATTTAAGTAAAATTTTTATTTAATTGCAATTTAAGTTCCAGAAGAGTAGGGAAGACATTGTGAAAGTAATTCATGTGACTCCAGTGGTTTAACCTCAATTTTGCCTTCTGTCGCATGAACACAACACTCATGCGTTGTGATGCTCTCATGAATGCACATTACAGATCAATATTTTTGTAAATAAGTGGTAAATTATTATTTTTATTTTTTTGGACAAACACTTGCATTGCTTCATAAAATTGAGTTAAAACAACTGGAGTCACATTAATTACTTTAACGATGCCTTTCCTACCATTCTGGAACTTGAATGTGAAAGTTGCATTGCGGTCTATACAGGGTCAGAAAGCTCTCTGATTTCTTTTAAAAATATCTTTGTTCATGTTTCAAAGAGGAATGAAGGTCTTACGGGTGTGAAACCACACAAGGGTGACTAAAAAATGACAGAATTTTCATTTGTGGGTTAGCTATCGCAGCTTTAACTTAACTTTTTAGCCTAGCTTTAACAGGTGTGTATTACACAATTTTAATCAACTTCAATGGAGGCAACCCGTTTCATATCGGGTGGTTCTTTGTCTCCACCTCATGCATTAAAATCATGTAATGACACCTAGCCATGGATTAGCCCTTATGTGTGAAGAGGGTTATAGGTTACACAAAGTATTAAATGAAGGGGGCACAATTACTGTGGAACACACATTCTATAAACTGTATTCTAATAATATTATATACTTGTATATTTTTAAATATGTTTTTTTCAATTTTTATTATTATTATTATTTTTAACTTAAGGTTAGAATTAAAAAAAAAAAAAAAAAGATAAAGAGGGCAAATAATTGTAGAGGACTCTGTACAGTATTTAAACATGATTGTGTCTATGCTTTTTCCCAGAAATGCATGTTATTGTGCAAGGGGTAGCATGGACTATCAGTGGAGGGACAGAAAGCCCTGAGATTTCAATATAAAGATCTTCATTTGTGTTCTGAAGATGAACAAAAGACTTGTGGGTTTGGAACGACATGAGGGTGAGTAATTGATGACAGAATTTTCATTTTTGGGTGAGCCAACCTTTTAACTTCTGTCATAAGAAATGAACTGGGAGTAGTATGAATACTTTTCACAAACACTTGGTGACATCACAATTCAAGATTTATTTTAAGCATACTACAGTAAATATGCCTGTAGTGAAAAGTGTTACTGAGACTTCAGAATTTCTGATAATTTTTGTTTGTTTGTTTTTCCAGACTACATCCAAAATAGTGTTTCCACATCTGAGATAAAGGCAGTCATAAGAACCAAGCGGAACGATGAGGACAAGCTCTTCAAAAAATGAAACCTGTCTGAATAATGAGGGAAGAAATGTGCATGATTGCATGATTTGTATATAAACACTAAATACATTTAGTGTAACTCTCAGCCTGCTATTTTAAGTTTAAAGAGAAGTAAAATAATGTATTGTTGCATTGCTGTTTGAGACATTCACTGTTGTTTTGTACCTTGTTCAAATAAAACTTGTTATTCTGAATATTCTGGTTGCATTTCAATGTTACTGTACAGAATTTTATTAGTATTGCACTACGGTAGTATTGTGTTGTATTTCAGTTGTATTATATATTGCAGTACTACGGCAGTTTTATTGCAGTATAATTGTAGTACTACTTCAGCTGTATTGCAGTAATAGTGCAGTTCTATTGCAGTTGTTTGTTAGTAATACTACAGCTCTACTGCAATTGTATTTCAATACTACTTCAGATGTATTGCAGTAAAACTTGCAATAATGCAGTTTTTTTCGTGTCCAAAAAAACATTTTTCTACATGTAACAAAAATTATATTTTACTATTATACAATAAACAAGGTTTGTCAATAAAATGAAAACTTTATTAGAGTAAGGTGACCAGACGTGCCACTTCCCAGGGACATGTTCTACACAGGATTTCTAAATTGCCTAAAATAACCAGGGCTGTATCCCAAATCGCCCTCTATACCCTTACTAGGGCACTATTTGAGGGGACAGCCATTTTTAGTGGTGATTATCGAGCACACTCATTCAATCCCACAATGCACCGCAATAATGAGTGAACAACCGATGTTCACTCGACTATAGACAAAATAAATACCTAGACGCCTCATTGGCTGCTCGACCGCACGTCAACGTCGCCGCCATATTGGTCCGGGTAACTTTTTTTATTGCAGTAATACTGTGGTTCTATTGCAGTTGTTTGTTAGTAATACTACAGCTCTACTGCAATTGTATTTCAATACCACTTCAGATGTATTGCAGTAAAACGGCAATAATGCATTTTTTTCGCGTCCAAAAAACTGCATTTTTCTACATGTAACAAAAACTGCAGTATTACTTTTTAAAAAACTGCAGTAATTTTTTTGTAAGGGCTTTTCTGTTGTTTACTCACAAAAACGGTTCATTACTTTTATTTATTCACTTTACTCATAAAAACTATGTTCATGAGTGTTATTAGACACATTATAACGTTACGTGAATAAATCATTCATTTGTAAGTTCTCTATAAAACTGTCTGATTTAAAGGATTAAAAACAAACCTTTCTTTAGCAGAATCAGACGCAGCCTTATGACGTCATCACACCAAAATAAAAGTCCCGTTCATTTACATTTACATTTATGCATTTAGCAGACGCTTTTATCCAAAGCGACTTACATTGCATTCAAGTTACAGTTTTACATTTGATCAGCTCTTGCTTTCCCTGGGAATCGAACCCATGATCTTGGCATTGCTAGCGCCATGCTCTACCATTTGAACTACAGGAAAGCCTTACTAGTGTGCTGACTACTGAACTAGGGAGCTGATTGAGACACACAGAGATCTGCCTGTTAATTATTCTCATCTTAAACACACAGAAAAACTCTTAAAAAAAAACAGAAGCTTCAAAAAAAAAAAAAAAAAAGAAATTCCCTTGCAAAAATAAAACCTTCAAATGATAAGATAAAGGACTGATCCAAAGGATAAATCACAGATTCCCAGAGCTATTAATACCACTGATGTTTTTTTTTCTTCTCAAAAGCTTTTGGCTTATATCTTATGTAAGCAAGTGTGACGTGATTTGTGATATTCTCAATAGGGGATAAATTCCAGTTTCTTGATCTTCATATTATAAAAGATTTAAAATAACTAAATACTTACACCTGGGTGAAAGGGGGCTTGATATCAGTGCTTTTCAAGCACACGCTGATTTCAGACAACATTAATCTACTCTTCATTAATCACGTTGTTGTTCTTGTGTTCGTTATAGTGGTGAATTACAGATGTGTTGATGACATTAGTTTTTAATAGTTATTTTCCCTCATCTTTGAGAACAGTTGGTAATTTATTTTGCCAGACAAGCACTATATTGGTGTTTCTCAGATCATCTCTGCAGTGTTTGGTGTTGCTCTCATGAAAGGATCTCTACAGTGTTGGGAAGGTTACTTTGGAAATGTAACAGGTTACAGATTACATGTTACCCTTCTTAAAATGTAATAAGTAGTGTAACTTTTCAATTACTTTATTAATGTAACTGATTACATTTCAAGTCAAGTCAAGTCAAGTTGAGCTTTATTGTCATTCCGCTACATGTGGGGACATACTGTACAGTGAAACGAGATGTCGTGCCTCACAGGACCACGGTGCTACATAAATACAGACATACAACAATGAAGTAAAACACTATAAACCTATACACAACTAACCTACTGACAGATTTTGACTAAGTTTACTATATATAAATGTTTACTCTATACAACTAAAGATAAAGATAGAAAATACAAACTATACAAACTGTTTACCCTAAATGTTTACCCTATACAACTAAAGATAAAGATAAAAAATACAAACTATACAAACTATGCGAATGCTTCACAAAAATACTGTACATGTGCAGAGAGAAACATTGTGAGTCAGCAGCTGGCTGGGGAACAGTACAAGATTTGTAGTGGTGCATGAGCATGTAAACATACATATATTGCTGAGTCTTTTGTGGGATTGTGTACATATAGCAGTGTTAGGAAAAGTGTCTAGTGCATAGAGGAGAGTGTGTTACTACAGGTGGTTTGTACAGGCCCACTCACCTGTGTGTAGCACACTTGGATTGCACAAAAAAGTTCACAGTTTTTTCTATGGTGTGGTAAGGTTGGGGGGTGTTTGGAGGGGGGGGGGGTCCATGTTTCAGGAGGTAGGGGTTTGCATGGGGTTTCAGAGGGAGGCAGGGTGATCTGAGTTCAGGGCTCTCACAGCCAGGGGGAAAAAGCTGTTGAGCAGTCTGGCGGAGCGGGCTCTGATGCTCCGGTACCGTCTTCCTGATGGTAGGAGCTGGAAGAGACTGTGGGAGGGGTGGGTGGGTTCCTTCACGACGCTGTTGGTTTTGCTGGAGCATCGTGCAAGGAACATGTCCAGGATGGATGGGAGAGGGGCACCGATGATCTTTGCAGCCGTGTTCACTGTCCGCTGGAGGGTCTTGCGGTCAGCAGCACTGCAGTTCCCGTACCAGACAGTGATGCAGCTGGTCAGCACACTCTCAATGGTGCCCCTGTAGAATGTGGTGAGGATGGGTGGTGGGAGACTGGTGGTCCAGGTGAGATCCTCTGTGATGTGCACCCCCAGGAATTTAGTGCTGCTGACTCTTTCCACAGTCGAGCTGTCGATGGTCAGTGGGGGGTGGTCAGTGGAGTTCCTCCTCCTGAAGTCCAACACAACCTCCTTTGTCTTCTCCACATTGAGGGACAGATTGTTAGCGCCACACCATTCAGCCAGCTGTGCCACTTCCTCTCTGTAGTGCATTTCATCGTTGTTGCTGATGAGACCTACCACTGTTGTGTCATCAGCAAACTTGATGATGTGGTTGGAGCTGAACTTGGCAGTGCAGTCGTGGGTCAGCAGCGTGAAGAGCAGCGGGCTGGGCACACAGCCTTGTGGGGCATCTGTGCTCAGTGTGGTAGTGCTCGAGGTGTTGTGGCTGACACGGACTGACTGAGGTCTTCCGGTTAGAAAGTCCAGGATCCAATTGCAAAGGGAATTGTTAAGGCCCAGCAGGTTTAGTTTATTTATGAGCTGTTGTGGGATAATTGTGTTGAATGCTGAGCTGATCATTTGATTACTTTTCTAAATTTCTAATGTTTTCAACTGTTAATAATTTTCAAAAAGGCAGGGTTAACCTTACAGTAGTACAGTACTAAACATTGATTACTGTCAGACTCTCGAAATCCTTCATCACTTGAATTAAGATTATATTTTAATTTTAATGGAGACATTGAATGCAAAATTCACTTTTACATGGTGTTTGGATATAAATGTATCTTAGCAGTGTGTGTGGACACAACCACCATAACAAAGATAAAAAAAATCCATTCACTCCTTTTTTTTAAACCCCCATAAAAACTATAACTCAATTATCAAGCCATTTCTTAGCAGTATGATGTCATATTGCTCAGGCCCCACCCACAACTGCTGACGTACTGTCCTGTATTAGCATATTTCCGCAGTTGTACGAAGTCCATCATTCTCTCCGCGCTCGAGCAGCTGTAGCGACAATGTCTTGTAAGCAATGCAGGTGTTTTGTAGTTAGATGTAGAAGAACATAAGAGTCTTAATTTTCTCTCGGCATCAGAGCCACTGAGGACACAGTGGATTCTTTTTTTATTTTGATGGTAATGCACTACCGAATACAACTAAATTTGTTTGTTTGCGCAAATTATTTTACTCCAGGCTTGTGGAAAATGGGCATCCGATGTCCCCTTTGAAGCACAGCCACCATAAAATCAGACTTACTTTGAGATCATTCTGAGGTTAGATACAGATAGAAAATCATAACAAGAAATAGTTTAATAGCTATGATACTGTTTTTGAAATCAAATATTTGCATAGTTGTGACAGGAAACACTGGAATCTATCAGTACCTTGGAAAAAACTGTTAAAGCAAAAAATAAAGCATATACATAAACCCATATTGGAAATAAGAGTTGTCGAAAGCATGTTCTAAACTTCTGAAATATTGGTGTTTCATATTTTAGAGCAGTCGCTGCAATTTATGAAAGAAATCAATTAAATCTGTATGTGTGTGTGTGTGAAAAAAATCAGATGTAACCCTCTTTGTAATCCTTAACATTTTCATAAGTAACTGTAATTTAATTACACATTTTTTCTCAGTAACTGTAACTGATTACAATTACTTTTATTTTGTAATTAAATTACGTAATTCCGTTACATGTAACTAGTTACTTCCAAACACTGGATCTCTCACACCGAGGCAAGGACACTTGCTGTTGATTGAAAGATTAGATGGGCTCGCACCTCCCTAACTTACATTTAGGAACTTCATTAAAAAAAGCTGGGATGCTTTGAACGTTTAAAAACATTCATAAGTCCCGTTTTCGTCATGAGCTCATACCCATTAGCACGCTAAACACTCTGAGAGTTGTCATGACAGAAATATTTGAAAAACAAGAAGCAACACCAACACTCTCCTAACTTCGATGGGCCTGGCTGTTCGCCTCGAGGAAGCCCAGCAGAGTCACGATCAAGCACCAGAAGTGAGCATGAAATGTCACTACGACCGTCCAGTGACAATGGAAACATGGCTACGGACCCTTTTCATAGACTCTGATGATGCATTTCCACAGTAAACCTGGCACAGCTTTACCTGCTCACAAAGAATAGAATAAATCAACTGAACAACAGCACTTTGGCTGAAGGAAACTTCAAAACTTTGACATACAGTAAAGTCAGAGGTGGAAAGTAACGACATTTAAATTACATTTACTCACATTACTGTAATTGAGTAGCTTTTTTGTGTACTTCTACTTTTTGAGTAATTTTAAGTAATTTTTAAAATCTGTAATTTTACTTTCACTCAAGTATATTTTGTTTGAAGTATTGTACTTCACTACATTTTAAAACACATTAATTATGGAGTAAAAAAAAATAGCTCCCTGGAAACTACTGCATGGGCAAGAGAACAAACTGGCGCTAAAATCACAAGAAAGATGCAGACGGACAAGACAGACGTTAGTGTTGCAGTCCCAGCTTAAAACGAAACCCCGTCATATTCTGCAAAAGTTGAACTCGAAGGAAATGAAGTGAACCCCTGGCCATATTTATGCTCTATTATGCAGTGTAAGCTGTGTTTGCTTAGGGAGACCAAACTAGCAGCTTATAAAATCTCGACATCAACCCTTCGCAAGCATATAGGTAAGGTAAATAGAGTTATACTTGCATCATTGCATTGGTGGTTAAAATGAAGCTTTGACAGTTTAGCAAAAGGTTTTGCACAAATTAGCCAAAAAGACACTGGTGTAGGATGTGCGATATATCATCTGTGATAATATCGTAATAATTGTTTTAACGATGTGCGATTTGACATTATCAGTATTTTGCCAAAAAACAAACAAAACACTCCTACAGAGAGTGTCGTGAAGTCTAGTAGATTAGACTGGTGCGCACGTGCATTAGAGTGTGTTCTTTCACTGCGTGATTCAGTCTGTTAAAATGCATTTAGAATGATCACAAAATTGAAGATATAGGGGCAGAACATTTCTTTATTTATATCATTTCATATTGTAAATAAATATCACAGGAAGAGTGCCGTTTTTTCTCCAAAAATCAGCATGATTACATATAGATTTTTACATATAGAGACTTGCCTTTTAGACACCATATTGCCTGTTTTTGCTCTATTTTGACTACCAAATAATTCCAAACACAGCCACCATAGCACAGTTTTGCGTCTCTGAGCAACATAACGGTTTTTCGTTCCTGAATGAATCAACCGTTTCAATTATTCGGTTCAGTCGCAATGACTCACTTATTAACAGTGACTTGATGACACCTACTGGTGGTTTTAATTTCACATTTAAAGTATATTTTATTATTTAAATAATTTCAAATATTATTATTCAACATTTTGTCATATATCACAGCATTATTTCTGCATTTGTAACTGCCGATTAAATGCATTCATGTTCTGCATTAAACAGTTTGTAAATACATCTAAATGCCACTTCAGATGAAGCTACTGTGTTTCCTCTGCATTGCAAATATGAATTTTGTTGATATTGATTTAATTTGCCTGGTAACAGCCCAAATGTCTTATTATTCTAAATAACTGATTCTTTTAATTAAAAACAACTAGTTTGAGATTTATAGGCCTATCCCAGGGGTGTCAAACTCAGTTCCTGGAGGGCTGCAGCCCTGCAGAGTTTAGTTCCAACCCTGCTCCACCACACATACCACGTAGTTTTCAAATAAGCCTAAATGATTAGATTAGCGGGATCAGATGTGTTTAATTAGGGTTAAATCTAAACTGTGCAGGGCTGTGGCCCTCCATGAACTGAGTTTGACACCCTTGGTCTATCACATTTTTGCCCCCTCCTGCTGTTAAAATGTAACTAAGTAATTTTTACTCTGAGTACATTTTAAATGAGGTACTTTTTACTTGAGTAGATTTTTAGACTGGTATTTTTACTTGTACTTAAGTAAAATTTAATTAATGTAATGGTACTTATACTGGAGTAGAATATTTTCATACTCTTTCCACCTCTGAGTAAAGTTCGGTTCTGAGACCTAGTCAGTCATTTTGGATCTAGCAGCAGGTTTGGGGGATTTTATTGATAGTAGTGTTACGTTCCCGTTCCCCAGTCTAGGGTTGGGAGTGGGAGTAACCGGTTAACTAAAATGTATAAAAGAAGAAATTAATAAAACGAGGAAGAATCACCCCAGTCCTCTGCCCCAGAAATGCAACAACCTCTTAGCTTGACAAACTTAAACAATTTATTTAGAAAAGCAATGGAAGAATTAAATGTCTTCAGGAGAGGGCCTGGCCAAAACAACAAACAAAACAGCAGCTAACTAACTAACAAGTACTAAATAACCTATCCAGGTAAAAGTAAAGAAATTAACAAAAGCTTTCCTCAACTCCCTCACTAACCAAAAATAGGGATAAACAGGAGTACAAAATAAAATGGCACCCTCCCCCTACAGCTTCCAATCTAACAATAAATCAAATAAACAACATAAGTTATAATACCTATTAATACCTTTAACAAAGTAAATTAAAGTGGTCACTTGTAGATTCTGCACACTCTGTTGGTCAACAGGAATCAAAAATGAATACAACTTACACTCAGAAATTATCATTCAACAGATAACCTTAAAAGAAACACCCAACAACTCTCCAAGCAGTGTTCACTCTGCTCTTTTGTAGCACACGGACTGCAGCACACTCTCGGATGAGCACCACCTGTGGGCAATTGAGAGATAGAGGGAGAGAGAGAGCACACACACACAGGGGAAACATAACCACACCCAAAGGGTGGGAAAACACACCAACAATGCATTTTAATACAACATACATCCTAGGGATGTAACAGTAGTGTCAAGTCATTCATGTAATACAGCATTGTGAAACAGAAGATGCCGCCCTTTCCTCATTCTCTGGATTCCTGTGTGCCACAGATGTGGCAGTTTGCCATGAACATGCACATTCAAGGCCAAGAGGCGTCAGAGCAGATTCTCACAGTTCTGTTTGTTGAATTTAATCAAGGGTGCGAAATCATTCATTGTAACTGTTCCAAGCAAAATTGCTTAGTTTGATTTCACTGCTTTTATTTAAGCAGATGTTGTCATCTTCCTCTTAATTGTAATGGTGATGATCAGAAAGAAATTGAGTGCTGTGATAAATGCAGGTGTAACAGGCTAATGAAGTGGCACTGTTCTCATCAGATGTACGTGTCGGGAAAAGTATTAATCAATAATGGTGTTGATACATGGGGCAACTTTTTGAGCAATGTTGCTGTCAACAGGCAACCTGGTGAGACACAGGGCTCACGACGGATCATATAGAAATTTGTTGCCCATTCTCAGTGGGAAAGTGCCCAAGCAACATTGCTCGGCAACACTGCTCAGAAAGTTGCCCTGTGCATCATCACCTTAAGGATGATCTGTAAAATTATTTTGTTTGTGCTGTTTGTCATTTTGAACAGATTTTGTCAAACTCTCCATGGGAAAACCTGTAAAATGAAAGAAATGAGATACAGATGAAAGAAAAGACAGTAGAAAGAATACAGAGCTGCTGAGCAGCATGAAATGTGGTTACGCCGAAGGCCTTTCTCTGTCCAGAACATCTCATGAAAAAACACAAATTTAAAGCTATAAAGAAGACTGAAGATTGTTTAGATTAATAGTGTTTACTGAGCTCCAGTTCTCCAGTACAACATAAGTTTCACTATTGAAGCTGCTTTTTCAAGAGCTTTTTAATGTTTTCAGTTTTCTTGATATCAGTGCATATTAGGGGTGACCTGAATAGTCGACGATTCGATGCATCATTAGGAGAAGCCTGATTCGACTCCCAATCTCACAGTCGAATATTCGCGGGGTGTTATGATCATGCCATTTTGGCTATATGGGGGTGCTCAAATGTCTCGGTTTTCTCCCAATAAGTTAATATACAGCATAATATGAAAATGCTGTAAATAAGAATCTGAAAAGAAAGAAGCTTTAAATAAATATTTTAATGTGCGTGAATAAATCCAACCACCCCTATAGATTTAAGTTTCACTTTTGATGATCTGTGACCGACAGAAAAGCGGCAGGGATTTAAATCTTTAATAAGATTCAAACTGACACAGACAGAGTGAAAGACTGGATTTTTATGATCAGTTAGGTTACAAGTGATTTCAAAACATTTCAGCTGGTTTGTGTATATCGTGTATATTCTTTATCTCGTATAAGATGCATTTGGTTGAGTTGAGCTGCAGTAAAGCGCTTCATTGTACTACGTGATTATCTCTTCAGCACGCGCAGTGCGAGCAGGACAAACAACAATGAATGCAGAATATTAATAACTATGACTGGGACTGTCATATACATAACATTATAATGAGAGCACTATTATAATAAAACGCTGTGAATTTTTAGAGTTTAGTTGTAGTGTTTCTGCACGTTGTTGCGTGAAGAACGCGTCCACTAAATTAGTTCATTCAGAGCAGCACAGACACGTTCATGCATTCAGGGCATTTTGTGCAGATAGCCTATAAGTCGTAATATTAACGTTATGTTGTATAAATAACGAAGCGTATTCTATATGAGATAAATGAGTTAAATCCCATTGATTAAAAACCTGCTATCATATGCTTCATTCTGGTCATTTTCAGCACGCGTAGCTCAAAACAGAAATGCAGAACATTAATAACTGTCTGTCATATAGGCTACATAACGTTATAATGAGAGCACTATTGTAAAAATAAAAATATTTGTGAATTCTTAGAGTTTCGCTGACATTTAATGTTAACTATCTTTTACTAAAAACATAAAACATTATTTACCCCATTTGTATCTGGCGTCAGTTACACATTTTCCCTGTGTGTTAAGTCAGTAATTATGACTGTGTCTGACTTGACTCTTGGTAATGTATTTTGACCACACCCCCAAACATATGATTCGACTATCAGTCGACTATCGGCAAGATTCGAAAATTCCGATTCGACTATGAAAATCCTTAGTTGGGGACACCCCTAGTGCATATATACATAAAACACTGAAATGCTCCCAATATGAAGCACAGATCAGTTATATGTCCTTAGTCAATGGCAGGTGTGAAAGAACTCAGACAACTGCTGAAATCTGAATAAACGTTAAGTAGTGTCTGCTTAACCACTAACACCTCTGAAAGTACAGTACAGCCCTTAACATCACGTGTTCTTTCATCAGATGTTTCTCTTGACAGTCAGGTCATTTCTTGGAGCTGGACAGAATTTTACATGAGATTGCAGTACTCGCTAGACTCTTATGTATGTTGTTGATCTTTTAATCTCATTCCAGCACAAGCTGGTTATGATGAGAAGGTGAATGTGTGACCTTTAAAGCATGTTGCAGTTATTAAGAAACAGGTGACACACCACACTTTCTGGCTTTTCCTCAGGCGTTACATACTTTGACAGTAGTCCAACTCCAAGCCAATATGCAAATTGTGTTTATTTTAAGCCATTTTCACTGTTTTACTCATGGTGAATCACAGAAAAATTGTTCTCCAAACTGGTCCCATTCTTTTCAGTCCACTCATTTTAAAGATGTCATGCATTTCAAAATGGCAAATTGTAAACGATACGGGCTGTCAAACGATTAAAATGTTTAATCTAATGAATTACACAATGTGGCAATTAATTGATTGAAGTAATCTCAAATTAGTCAGGCACAGGCATCGCTAGACCCATTTTACTGGAGCATATGAGCCCCAAAAAAATACTACTGATAAATCCGTATGTGTCAACAGGTCATGTGTTTTCTATCTGCTGTTTAGTATCAGTGCAGCCAGATATGCAAATTAATCTCTCTTTAGAACTAACTGGTCAAACGGGCTTGCAAACAGGTCTGGAATTGTTGAGAATGACGAGACACAGAAAGCTTTGAGAGCACACTGTATCTTCAGCTCTGGTCAGATGTAAAGTGCTAGTTCTGGCCACCTTCACACTTGCTGTGTCGCCCTGCAGTCATCAAAAGTCTAAGGCAGTGATACATTGAAGTTTATATACGTTTTAGGGGGCATTGTTTAAAATGGAGACAAAGCACCAGAGAGACGAACTTAAACAAAGCATGCAAATGAAGTATACAGTTTTAATAACTCACTCTAGACTCCAGAGTTTCATCAGTCCTAATCCATACAGCATAACTTTTCAAATAGTGAGACAGGGGCACCAAGAGCCACTAAAGACAAAAGGTGAGAATCTCAGTAGACATGTGCCGGTATTCGGAAATGTGATATATCACGATAATGAACATGCACGATATTGTTATCATGGGCGCTTCAAAATACCATGAATAATTATTTATTACAAATTATTCTGATTTTTTTAATGCATTTTAAGGATACTTTTCCCATTACTTGGTCACAATGCACAACACCATTGTGCATACACCATTGTGTATGCTGCGTCATGTAAACAAGCACGGATGAGAAGCGCATAGCGGAACACGTGAAAAAATATAGGTACAAAAATATCAAAATTATGTACAAAGAAGTGACATTGCAAGCAAAGCACCATTTATACATGTATATTACTAAAAATAAATAAATAATACAAAACAAAAGCTTTAACAAAATAAATTAATAAGTTATATATTATAAATTAAAAAGCTGAAATAAATTAACTGATAAAACTGATTAAATCATTGATAGCCAATCAGAATCCACCTGAATGAGCTCAAACATTTAAAACAGCAACTACAGCACATGCTTACAATGAACATAACATTATCGTCTGTGATGGTATGTGGACACCAGGGGCGTACTGGGACAAAAATTCAGCCCTGGCACTGTATGGAAGCATAAGTGTAGCAAAATTCAATTTGCAGTGTAATATGCAAAATGGCAATGCAATATGTAAAATGGCAAAGTATTTCTGTATTTAAATTTACATTTTCCCATACATATGTGCAACATTTAGTATTTGGGTAATACATTTTCATTTTAATTTTGCAACTTATAAAGCTTTAAAATATGTTTTTAATATGCATATTAAAACTAGTGTAGAAAATGGCAAACTTAAATTATATAATTTATATAATTTAATTTTCATTTTCATTTTGCACTAAATGTATGGGAAAATGTAAATTTAAATACAGAAATACATTGCCATTTTACATATTGCATTGACATTTTGCATATTACATTGCAAATTGAATTTTGCTACACATATGCTTCCATAGTATTCAGCTGGGATTGGGACTTGGCTTTCTGCAGACCAGTCAAGTTCTTCCACACTGACTGAATCAATCATGTATTTTTGAACCTTGTCTTATACACAGAGTCACTGTCATGTTAGAATAGAAAAGAGTCCAAACTGTTGCTATATTAGAAGCACACAATTCCGTAGAATATCATTATATGCTTTAACATTAAGATTTGTACTCATAGAAATTACTAAAGTAGTCAAACATGTTCATTAGAAGGGGGTGACCCAATACTTTTGGCAAAATAGTGTAGTTAGGAAAAATATGTGTGCTGTTAGGGCATATTTTGATGTGTACTGCTTACACAAATTTAGCAAATACATTCCTTATAACCCTAACAGCACACATACGTCACGCCGACGTCGACCCGTTGTACAAAATTCAATCGGCACGATGTCGCTTAGGGAGCGTTTGCTAATCGGGAATGTCGCCGCGACGTCTGCCCCTGATCGGAAATGCTCCCGGCCGATGTTGGGACGATGCAGCTGTAAATACCGGCTGCTCTGCGTGGGCGCGGTTCACTGGAATTTTGCTCATCGTTACGGTCCACCCGCGGCTACCGCCGCTTGTTCATAATAAAACAATACACACCACTCTCAAGAACAGCTGCAACTTTATTAATATTTTCATTTAACACATTACATATACAAATACATTTACATTTATCAGATGCTTTGATCAAAAGCGGATAATTTTACGATTATTTGTAGTCTTTTGAAAATTAACCATGATTTTACTATCTTGAAAATAGTTGTGCTGCTTCATATTTTTGTGTACACTACTGTTGAAAAGATTGGGGTCAGTAAGTTTATTTTTGTTTGTTTGTTTTGTTTTTTCCCCCTGCATTAAAAGTAACAATCAATTGTTTCATAATTAAACATTTTTATAATGGCACAAAAGATTTTTGAACTTTAAAACTTTTGGTCTTTCTAATAATGATTTTAGATAGTACACTGACAGACAATATTTTAATACGGTAATCCATGTCATGCTGTTGAATGCAGCGAGAAGTTTGCGAGTGTGTGTCTGAAAGTGAAGTGGAAAACAGCCTTCAGGGCATTTCAGGCACACCCCTATGAATTATGTAGAAAAAGAAGCAGAGAACAAAACAACAGTTGCCTCTGAATCTGCCTCTGCACATTTCTGTAAAGCGAAAGAATAGTGCAAATGCTCATGTAACAGTATGATTTGACCTGTTTTCACACGTTTAACAATGTACCTTTAACGTTTCATTCAGGTTACTCAAACCTGTTCCCAGCTTTTTTCTTGTCTGTAGTTTCCACTATTCTGATATGCTGCTGTTTTTTGGTGAATTAAGTTGTTATTACTGTTGTATATACTGTTGTTACTTTTTCTCTGTCTGACTAAGGTGGCTTTCATACTGGGCTCATTTGCTGCAGTCCGAGCCTGGGCGTGCTTGTTCCCGGTGCCCCCCGCAGCATTGGTCTGGTTTTACACTCAACTTGATTCTATCGAACCCTGGTGCGTTTGCGTTCAAATTACGTTGTCACAAACGCGCACAGTACATGATATAAAACAGAAAAAGGCTAAATAAATTGTGTTTTTTATTAATTTAGTGCTATTATGTTCAGCAGAGCAAACAACATTGGGTTTACTGTATGTGCATCACATTTAGACTGATTTTTGCCGTAGAGCTGTAATCGGGCCTTAAAAGTTATGCCCGACAGGGCCGTAGCCCGACAAGTACATTTTGATTGACAGCTTTTTAAAAGCCCAAACCCGTTTACAGCCCGACATTATTCAAATGTGCGCACGCACACAGCTCTTTTGCCTTTTGTCAAGAATGAGTAATTTATACATGTTCTAACATAATTTATTCATGACTAACGTAGGCTATAGGCCACTTGGAAGTTGGAACAAATAAATAAAATAAGTCCTCTGTAACATCGTAACATCTCAGCACTCTAAATAGTTCAAGGCATACACTTTGTCAGTCCTCTGTCCTGTGTGTCTTGTGTTCCCGCCTCTTGTGTCCATATTTGGTTTGTTTCCTGTCCTTGTTTAATGCGATTATTAGTTTAGTATGTTCAGCTGTGTGTGTAATTAACCTGTGTATATTAGTTCCTGCCTTTTCAGTTTCGTGTGGTCTGGTCAACTCGTTACTCCCCGGTGTTTCCTGTCTGTCAGCCTTGCCTTGTCCTGCCTTGTCTGCATTAAAGACTATTATTTGAGTTTACGTCCTCGTCTGCGTGTCCTTGTTCCTCCCTGCTGTGTGCACCATGACAGAAGACCAGACCCAGCGAGTCTGCTGGCCGCGAGCCCTCATGCCCGCCGATCGCGGGAAATATCCGCCGCCGGCTGTGGCTATTCCAAGCCCGCCGGCTGGTTGCCTAGTTCCCGGGTTGCCGCTCACCCAGCCCGCCGTTCGTGGGAGATCACGCCACCGTCCGCGGGGAAAGCCAACCCGCCGACCGCGACTCCCTCAAGTCACGCCGCCGTCCGCGGGGAATGCTGACTCAAGCCCCGAGGATCAAGTCCACACGTCACGGCCAGGAGTGCCATGTTTATGTCTTGTTGTGCCCACAGGAACATTTTAACTACCTTGTCTTGTCTTGTCCACGGAGACTCGTCTGGGGCAGGCGGCTCCTCTTTTGGTGGCCGCGGAGGCCATTCCAGCCGCCTGCCTCCCTGTTGTGGAAGTGGAAGCGGTAGCTGAGGGAAACTTGTGAGGGGACCTTGATGTCTTGTCATGCCCCGAAGAAGCCTCAGCTTCCGAGCTAGCCCAGGAGGGCTTCCTGTTCCTGTGGGTTGTCCTGTCCCTGTCTTGTTCCTGTCTGTTTAGCCCGGTGGGCAGTCCTGTTCCTGTCCTGTTCGTCTAGCCCCGGAGGGCTCATGATTACCTCCTAACTACCCCTGGGAAATGTTTTTTTTTGGGGGGGTAGAAGGGTTCCGGCTGGAGTGGCCTGGCCGAGGGACGAGGCCACGGCCATGAAAGACCACCTGCTATGGCCTCCTGAGCTCCCTGCACCGCCATGGCCTCCAAGGCTGACAGACAGGAAACACTGGAGAGTAACGAGTTGACCAGACCACACAAAACTGAAAAGGCAGGAACTAATATACACAGGTTAATTACACACACACAGCTGAACATACTAAACTAATAATCACATTAAACAAGGACAGGAAACAAACCAAATATGGACACAAGAGGCGGGAACACAAGACACACACGACAGAGGACTGACATTACTCCCCCCTCCCGGAAGGCGTGTCCCACGCCGTAATAGTTCCACCGGGGAGCAGTATTTACTTCAATAAAACACATGTAAGAGATAATAGTTTTGATGATTTTTCTTGGATTCGAGCAGGAGTGACCCTGCAGTGTATTCGTGTGTTGCGAGTGTAATCAGAGCGGCGAATAAATGGCAGTCGTCTCCTCAAAATAGTCTGTTTGCAGGTGGCAGAATAGAGCTGAAGATCTTTGCCTGAACCCGACGGGTCAAATCCAAGGAAAATCATCAAAACTATTATCTCTTACATGTGTTTTATTGAAGTACTTGTAAATACATTGTAATCATCTAAAACGCATGCACAGATTACTTTTAATTCCTGAACAAGTGCGCACCCAAGTCCGTGTTGCTTTCATATTCATGCGAACCGCGCCACAGTTCGAGTGCAACCGAACTCAGACCACCTCCTTAAGGTAGTCTCAGGTTCACTGCAGTCACGCCATCTGCGCTTCACTTCGATCTTGTGATACAGTGAGGTAATAAATAGCATTTGTCATGACTTTGGTATGCAATTATTAAAAAATTATACAGTAAAACAACATGAAAATCACCTCAGTGGTACTTGGGAGATCCAAAACAAGAATCTTGTGGAGTTTGCAGAAAACAATTAGATTTTATATGTTTATGAATTTTTAAAATATGTCTATATATAAATACCATTAAACAAGAAGTGCCTATAAAGTGTTTTTTAATCAGCCTAATATTATCGATTAATTGACTGTGGTTTCAGTTTGATAAGCGATCCGACCCACTCTTTAAAAAAAAAGATTTGCAAAGGTTTCGAAGCTTCATGACTATCACTACCACGCAATGCCATGTAGACGCGCAACAAAATTTCGGCGTAGATGGCGTGACTGCAGTTTGTGTTCGGTACCCCAGTGTGCACCCACGCTTGCATGACAACTTTCACACTAGCCAAATGTACCGAACTCTGACATCAATCGAACACAGGTGAGCACCAAACGTGCTAGTGTAGTGGTAATTTTTGGTTAGACCACTGATGTTTCAGTCAAGGCCGGCTAAACAAAGGAAAGACTGACACTACTTGTAAGGGCTTGTTATTCCAACACAGCACTACACAAACACATTTAATAAGTAGTTTCCTCACAAGCACTTTTGGTCTAATGCATAATACGTTAACTTTCCAAACAAACTGAAGAAAATGTAATTAAGACAACACAAATGTTCATTGAATGTGGCGTAATGCATGAGAAAAGAGAAGATTTAGTGGAAGCAGAAATATTATAAGGGAACCAGTTTCTAATGTTTTTTTTCTATACAGTTTTCTATGCAGATTGTCTACTCATCTGACTTCTTAAAAGATAAAATGAGGAAATTCATGATAAAAACATGTTCAGACAAAGAACTGCGCTTGACTGAAATCAAACACATTTCCTATAAATGATTTGCATTTTGCTTTTCCAGAAAAGGCAATGCTCTTATTTAATGGACAGCTTCCTCAGCCCCTCCTTAATCGTACCAGTACAAAAGAACTCATTTAACCTGAAAATCATCATACTTCTATAACAGCTGTGAGTGAGGAAACTCTCAGAAGGGTGAGGGAAATTTTCTGTCATTTTTCTAATAATGCTAATAATATGTAATAATAAAAATACATATTACCAAATTGTTCTTAGACTGTGGCTGTGTAGACAGTAGATCGATAGTAACTGATGTTCTTCGGTAGGAATTATCAGGAACAATCTTTTATTTTAACAGCTGTCTGTTTTTTGTCCTCATAGAACCTCATAGATCATAGAATTAAAAAATAAAAATAAAAGAATGGAGTAATTCAAGAATTATTTTTGTCATTCCTCAGACAGTCACCTATGAAAATTTGTGGTTTTTGAAGCTCTTTCTGCAGCTGACTGGTACTTTTCTCTTGTTTGCAATTCAATTTAATTTCTTCTTGTAATCTAGAAGCTTGCTTTATAAAACAGAGAAACACATCACTTCTGCTTCTTTTTGAAGCATGAATTCTGTCTAATATAAACAGTTTTTTTTAATACAGTAAAAAAAAAACAAGACTAAGTAATGCAGTCTGTTACCATGTGTTTGCTCAGCATTTTTATAAAAGCTCCATAAAATCTAACATAATTATTTCCAGCTTCTACAAACATCTACAACATCTTCCAGTGACCTCAGACGACAATAAAGAATGGAAGGTGAGTCAGTTATTCAGTATGTCTTGCAATGTTGACAAAAAAATAATAAAAAATTGTAAGAGAAATAAAAGCTCAGGAACACTCCACTTTTTTTGAAAATAGGCTCATTTTACAACTCCCCTAGAGTTACCGTTTTTGAATCCATTCAGCCGATAGCACCATGGGTGCAGCAGGCGCAATGATATTACACAGCACCTGAAAGTAGTCCCCAGCTAGATAAATGGTTATGATATAGCTGGGGACTACTTTCAGGTGCTGCGTAATATGACTAAGCCTGCTGCACCCATGGTATGGCAGCAAAGTTCCTTGATTATTACGCCCGAATGAGAGTATAGTTCCTAGCCATATCAGCCTAGAAAATCGCAAATTTTCTTTTTTCGTTGGTCTTAGTACACGATATAACTACAGAAGAGTCAAGCTTTAAATAGGAAAATTATCGAAACTCTTTGGTCATTTTTGAGCGAGATGCTAACGGTTTAATCAGATTCAATGATCTATGCTAAGCTAAGTTAAACGTGCTACCGCCAGACCCGGAGATCGGCTGAATGGATTCAAAAACGGTAAAACTCAACTGTTTAACTCTAGGGGAGTTGTAAAATGAGCCTATTTTCAAAAAAAGTGGAGTGTTCCTTTAAAGTTTCATCGGAGTGTCTATTTACACTAACTCTGCCCACTAACGTGTGATATGGCTAGTCAACACTACTAACGAGTCTACCAGGTGGTACTGTGCATCTGTTGAACTCATCCATCTGCACTTGTATATCTGCGCTTATCCACATTTGAGTATACTTTGGGGCATAATCATAGCATAGTATAATCAGGGGCAAGGCCGGGAATGTTTAAGTGGGTGGGCCTACATAAAACCAGGTGGGCAAAGTGTAGCATATGAAAACTGCATATCAAATTGCCAACAGAAAATACAGCACAACGGTTCAATACACAATACTTTTAAAGCATTGATTAACATTAATTTTAATTTCAAAATTTACTAATACATTTATTAAAATTAAAAATTGTAGGCTACCTGTTAACATTCGTACCTGAGCTAACAAAAATAACTATGAATATTTAACTAACAATCGTCGAGGAGCGTAGAAATGTGTGCAGCTGCAAATATGCAGTTTTTTGTGGAGAACAGTATCTCTCACAACGTTTATGTTTCTTTCCACAAAGGACGCATCTATTTAGCGGATCAAATACTGTATTTATGCTAATATGATGCTTCAGACACGCTTTGCTCATTAGTTTCCAATCTATAAATCCATCATCACCCGCAGGTGGACTGACTTCATTTGTAGACAGTCCGGATGCAGTGCTAAGACATAGTTTTATTTGGGATATCCAATATATATTTGTATTTGTTTATTTATTTAAAGACTGATTGATTGATTTTTTACAATTTTCAAATTCAACTTTCAAATTCAACACTATTTTCTTATGTGCGTATTTTACTATTATGTACTTACATTGTAAACATAACATTGTGGGTGGGACTAACAGAAACTGATGAATCATCATTTTGACAAGAGTATGGTATGCAACTATAGGAAGAGGGAAAATTAAGAAACTGCCCGTAATTGACCATGAAAACTCATGTTAAATGTATTTTTAAACTATATGGAGCTGTAGTGAAAGACAACGTTAATTATTATTATCGTTTAATAAATAACATGCATTTGGAAAATTACCAACTTTTATTGGGTGGGCCACAGCTAAAAGTGGGTTGGGCCAATGTCCACCCAGGCCCACCTGTAGCCTCGCCACTGCTTTGAATGCTGTGCGGACGCAGCGGTGTTCGAGATGGAACGGAACATAGAAAGTGAAGTACACCCAGGCATTTACATGCTCACAGCAACATGTCTGTAGATGTATTGGCAGTAATCTCTGAAATTGCTCTTCCGCAACTGCAGCAGCAGCATAGCACATCTACGACTACTACAACAAAACCAAATAGATTAACATTGCCATGTGTATTTCCATGCTAAACTCTCCAAGAGTTGTCATGACAGAACTGATGTTATTTAAGCCACGTCACATGCTTCTCATTTCTAAACTCATCCTTACTGGTCTAAAGAACATTAACTGTGATTTATTTGAAATGCAGCATACCATTTGTTTAGTTTCTGTTATTTTAACCCTGTAGCCTCAGGCCAATGCTGTTGTGCAAAGTTTATGGTATGTTATTGGACTATTCTATGAACTGCAGAAACCCCAGCATTTATTGCATCTACATCTTTTTAACAACTGCTCCACAGTCTCTGTTTTGTTAGAAGAGATTTAAAGGGGTCATGAACTGAGAAACCAACATTCCCTTGATTTTTTTTTACATATAAAATGTCATTGTACTATAAAACATCCTCTAAGTTTCAGAACTCAAAACTTTGTCGTTAGTCTAAAAACAGCTTATACTGAAGGCATTCTGCTAAAACGACAGCTTGTGGAATGTTCTACTCTATGATGTAATAGTGTGGATAAGCACCGCCTCTGCAGAAGAAGATTAACACCTGCTTCGACATCACTGCCTGTTTAGCCCTTCCCACTGATCTATGCATGTAGTGTTTACGAGAGAGGCGAATGGGCAGGTCTAAGCAGAAACCAAATGATAAAGATGGCTCTGAAGACAAGACGCTGTCCAGTGCCAAGTTGTGGAAAAAAACAGTATTTGTGCTGCCTTCCTTCTGATCCCAACGTTAGGAAATGGTGGATGAACTTTATTTTTTAATGAAGATCCAGACCGCGTCAGTAAGAACTTACCGCGGATTCGTTTACAAACAAGGAACAATTCGATGCAGGATTTTCAGAAAGACTGAAACTAAAAGACGACACTGTGCCGGCTATATTTGGATTCTAATGTAATGTTGCAGCACACTATTGCTTTGTCTGTTATTACAGATCATTTGATATGTATTGAGTTATTTATGCATATATATATATATATATATGCATAAATAACTCAATACATATCAAAAAACTCAATACATAGGTAAAAAAAAATATATATATATACATATATATATATATTTATTTAATTTTTTTTACCTCAGAGAACAGTACTAAATAAAACGAGAGGCAGTTCATGACCCTTTTAAGGCAAGTAATTTCACTAAACAATCATTTTTGAAATGCCTCTTAGGCAGCTATTTCAGTCATGCAAGTACAGCTTCTATCTCTTCGAATGGGGAAACATCAAATTCTCCAAAACTGCTCACCGGTGAGAGATGTTAACTTGCTCTAAAAAAAGTAAAAATTGTAAAAAGTTGTAAACTCAAAATTGTGAGATGCAAACATGGAAGAAATAGTTATAAATAGCAAGAAATAGTTGCAAAAAAATTATAAAAATGAATATACGTATAATAGTTTTTGTTTTTCAAACTTTGTGATAGAAACAGGCTTCTATATATTTCAGTGCTGATGGTTTTGTGAATTTTTCTGCAGTTGACTGCAGTTGAAGGTTGGACAGCAAAGAACCAGCTTTCAAATAAATTTAGCAGAACACTGCATTTCATATGCAAAAAGGCTAATTACCTTAGAGTTTATAAAGTCACAGTAGCAAAAATGGTCTATTGAATTCTGAGAATCAAAGAGACAGTGGAAAAAACAGTGGTGGGCAAAATGATTAGAACACTAGTATTTTCACCAGCTAAAAAAAATGGTTTTAAGTCAGTTATTTCTATCTTTTGCTGTAGGTTTGCATCATCATCCAGTCTGTCTGGAATGACATGAAGAAATACAACAAACTGAGATGGACTAAATCCAGAAGACTGGATGATGATAAGATCAGGGCCCGTATTTATCAAGCTTCTCAAAGTGCCATTTTAGTCTTAAGTGCTGAGAATTCATGAAATTTACTCCTACTTTCAAACTTAAGTATAAAAGCAAGTTATCAAATTTCTTAAAGCTAAGAATCACTCTTACTCTCCCAGTTATTTAAGACAGCTGGAGAGGTCTCTCAAGTGGTTAGGAGTTGCCAGCAGGGGCTTGTGATGGCGCTGAGGAGACAGAGACGTGCGCAAATCTTTCAGGAGAGGAGGAATGTCTTTGAAATGTTTGGCGACGAGCAGTTAATCAAACAAGTTACATTTCCTCAGTTATTCAAAACGAGCAAAGAACATTTACATTACCAAACAACATCATAACTGACTTCAGTCTAGCGCGAGTATTATGCAATCTACACTGTATAATGAATAAATCTCTTACCCCTTATTTACACTGCACGCGTCTGCTGCACGTTACAGCTCCACAGCCACCGGAGCTGATCAGCCGCGCCGTGGCAATTAAGCCGCTCTCAGCACTGCATCACTAAAGATTAAAGTCTATTTTTGACGGATAATAATAATAATAATAATCGTCTCGCTGTCGTCAAAGGCATCAGCAACAGTCGATACACTATACTATCATCTATCGGCATCCTAAATTAAGTTGTGATGATGCTTCGTTTCCTTGCCATAATGTGTTCTCTTGAAAAGTCTTTATTGTCAAATGTGTGTTAAATGTAAACTCCTATTAGGAATTTATTAACCATTCAATGTGAATTTATCTGAGAATATTTTTAATTAAGGAAATCTATTCAGTGATTGGTCCATGCATATGTCGTCATCCAAAATCCCGTTTGTGGCAGAGCAAAGTGTCGTGAATCATCTCTAAGACTGACACTTAAGATTTAGTCCTACACTTTGCTTAAATTACGACTGAGATGATTGATAACTAACTTTTAATCACAGCTTTGAGCCAAAAAAATTTTTCCACTTAAGTCAATTCTTAGCAGTGTTCTTGAGAGTAATTCTTAGAGGCTTGATAAATACGGGCCCAGATCTCTGTGTGGAGCACTGGCTGTTGTCAGACTCCTTGTGCAAACAAAAATCTCACTGGATTATTACAATTAATGGCATGAATGTTTGGAAATGTAAACTGATATTTCCTATTGACACACTACAGCAAAATATAGAAATAACTGACTTAAAACCATTTTAGCTGGTGAAAATACTAGTGTTCTAATCATTTTGGCCACAACTGTACTATAGATAATTATAAATTACAGCACCTTTATGAATTACTCCATAATTTAATCAACTAAAATTTTGTATTTGTATATTACTATACTATAAATATTTTTTTTTGTAATGTTTTATGTATATAAAATGTATAACAAATACTGTTCCATAAGCACTGCTACATGTGCATACTGCGGTACATTTGACTCACCAGTTCACTCTCTCTTTAGGGACAGATAAAGTGAGGATTACTATTCTTGGGCAAATAGGAGGAGGAAAAAGCAGCACAGCAAACACCATCTTGGAGGAAAAAATATTCCTTGAGATAACATCTCCCAGCCCTAAAATGAATGAGAGCACATGTCAAACAAAATTAGTAAATAAGACTTGTTGGACAATTGTGGATACACCAGGGTTTTTTAATCCAGAATTTACTGAAGAGAAACTGCACAATGAAATGAAAGAAAGTGTTGTGAAGTGTAAACCAGGACCCCATGTTCTTCTTCTTATTATGAGAGTGGGAGTTTATGCAGGACAGAATGCTGATTCAGTAGCAGAACTTAAGCGATTCTTTGGTAAGGATGCGCTAAAATACACAATCATTTGCTTTACTCATGGCGATGAGCTGAATGATGGACAGACCATTGAAGACTTTGTGGAGAAAAATGCAGAACTAAAAACACTGGTCGATGAGTGTGGAGGACGCTGTCACGTCATTGATAATAAATACTGGAATGAGCACCAAGACGAGTACAGAAACAACAGAGTCCAGGTACAGAAACTACTGAATACAGTAAAACAGATGCAAAGAGAGAATGGAGGAAGTTACTACACCAGTGAGATGCTGCAAGTAATGCTGAGGAGGACAGGAAGAGTAGCATGGTTAAGAGAGTTTGCAGGGAATGTGATATTTTATTTCTATGGGCACATTTTACATCTTTTTTATTGGATTAGAAGATTCCTCAACCGATAGTTTGCTCAAATAAGCCTTGCACTGAAATAAAGTCAGTTTGCCTTGTGAAAACCTGTTCCATATTTCTCATCATATTTTGCTCATAATTTCACAAAACCTGTTCAGATGTTTACTGTTTCAATGTTGATGATGATTGACAAGACTTAAAGTGAAAAAGTGAAGTTAAAGTGAAGTGAGCTTAATGCTTAAGCTCCTCTCAAACTTGAATTAAAAACTTTATTTAGAGGAATACATACCATTTTTTGTGAGATATCTGGTAAATAATTATCTAACACTTGACCAGCTTAAACCAGCTCATGACCAGCTCAAACCAGCAGCCATGCTTCAAAACATACCTAACCAGCATATGCTGTTTTTTTCAACAGGGTGATATTCAGCACTATAACTATTCAGTCCCATAAAACAATCATAGGATTAGAGTTGAGGTCACATTATTTAATTTGTTAGATTTACTTTGGGGAAAAAAGGAGAGCTTAATGATAAACATTTGTTAAAATACTGTTCAGCAATGAAACTTGTTGAAAATTCATGTTGACTTAAACCACAGCACAAAAGTACTGCTGAGTACCTACAGAGAAACTGGTTAGAAAAAAGGCATAACTGGATGTTGTGGTGTGATGAGAAAACGTTTGAAGCTTTGAGGACTGTTGAAGCTGAGGGAACTTTTAAAGGTGAAGGTGCTGAATTATGATTTATTGTTTGTTTTTGGAGGCATAGATCTTGAATTGTTTTGTTAAGAGATAAGAGTGTAGAAGTCAGCTGGCACAGTTTTTGACAGAGTGTTAGAAAATGTGGAAATGAAATAAATACATTTTAAAATGAACAAATCCCTTCTTTTCTTCTTTTTAATTACAGTATTTGCACAGCAGCACTCCAATGTTGTTTCTCAAACTATAAAACCATTTTATTATTCTCAAAACTATTTGCAACTCATTCAACTACTTCATGTTTGCCAACTTTGTTTTGTAAATGGAGCATAGCGGTAGTTCTGGCAGGCCATGTTAGTCAAGCTAGCTTCCCCGCTGGAAGAAGCAAGATATTCAAGAAGGGTTAATGCATCCACGTAACAACTGGCCATTTCACCATTTATTCATCTCTGAATGTCTTCACGAAGCTAAGCAAAGTTTCTTTCATTTTATTGCCTAATGCTATGTTGGCGAACATGCTTCAGATATTGCTCATTTTTAAGCTAGTTGTTCAGTTATGTTTGCTAGGCATGCTATCGTATTGTCACACTGGTAACATTACCAGTTAAATTTACCAGTGAACCTTGTTTAATCTGTTGTCAAGGCTGTCGATATGAAACAGGCTTGCTGCTTCAGGCTCATCTATTGGGGATGCTTTCATTAAACTTATCCGACTATTTCCAACATGCACTGTTTATGTCAGTGATATACTGTTGCTCAAGCTAACTAGTGTATCAGTAATGTGCTTGATACTTAATGCGCAGATCGTATATTTGCTTCTAAAGCTGTATCAGTGCTAAACGTTATCTGGACAAGGGCAAATGCTGTTGCCTAAATTCGAGTTTTGACCATATGCCGTACTGCTTTAAAGGGGCATGCTGCTCTTTTTAGCTGGTTATAAAAGAGCACCCCTTTGCTACTTCTATTCTTCTGTAAGGGCATGCTGCCCCACTCTACTGTATGCATTTCAGAAGGTCTTTGCTTAAAGCTATCAGGGTATCGGGATTGCTTGCTTGTTAAGGCTTATCTAGTGTCCAGTATCATATCGTTGCTAGACCTGCCATTGCTTAGGCTAGAGATCTGCGTGGGGCTGTTTTTTAAGTCCCGCTCCCGCGAGGTTATATCCCGCACCCACCCGTTCCCGCGATATATTCACTCTTTGTTCACCCGCTGTCTGCTTTGAATAATTTTCTTCCCTACCCGACCGTTCCCGCTAAATTTAGATCTCGTTTCCATAATCACACATTTAAATTTCCTCTACTGAAAGAAAGACAGATAGGCTAACAAATAAAAGTGTAGTCTGCACAAAATTGTATTTGGTATTTTATTCGTCTTGTCAAGAGTCTTTTATTGACAGCAAAATGTTAAATGAATTTTGTGTCTTAAGACAAAATTCGTTTAACATTTTGCTACCAACACAGTAGGAAGAGAAAATAAATAAATAAAAATGTAAAAAAAATGGTATTCCTTATTTTTATTCCTCTTGTCAGGATACAATTCGTTTAACATTTACAACACAATAGGAACAAGTGTCGCAGAGAGAGAAAAAAAATGTAGGTCATACAAAAATGGCCTATAATTTTATTGGTCTTGTCAAAATACTAAACATCTACAGGTGCATCTCAATAAATTAGAATGTCGTGGAAAAGTTCATTTATTTCAGTAATTCAACTCAAATTGTGAAACTCGTGTATTAAATAAGTTCAATGCACACAGACAGAAGTAGTTAAAGTAGTTTAAGTCTTTGGTTCTTTTAATTGTGATGATTTAGGCTCACATTTAACAAAAACCCACCAATTCACTATCTCAACAAATTAGAATACTTCATAAGACCAATAAAAAAAACATTTTTAGTGAATTGTTGGCCTTCTGGAAAGTATGATAATTTACTGTATATGTACTCAATACTTGGTAGGGACTCCTTTTGCTTTAATTACTGCCTCAATTCGGCGTGGCATGAAGGTGATCAATTTGTGGCACTGCTGAGGTGGTATGGAAGCCCAGGTTTCTTTGACAGTGGCCTTCAGCTGATCTGCATTGTTGGGTCTGGTGTCTCTCATCTTCCTCTTGATAATACCCCATAGATTCTCTATGGGGTTCAGGTCAGGCGAGTTTGCTGGCCAATCAAGCACAGTAACACCATGGTCATTGAACCAGCTTTTGGTACCTTTGGCAGTGTGGGCAGGTGCCAAGTCCTGCTGGAAAATGAAATCAGCATCTCCATAAAGCTTGTCAGCAGAAGGAAGCATAAAGTGCTCTAAAATTTCCTGGTAGATGGCTGCGTTGACTGTGGACTTCAGAAAACACAGTGGACCAACACCAGCAGATGACATGGCAGCCCACATCATCACTGACTGTGGAAACTTCACACTGGACTTCAAGCAACATGGATTCTGTGCCTCTCCACTCTTCCTCCAGACTCTGGGACCTTGATTTCCAAATGAAATGCAAAATTTACTTTAATCTGAAAAGATGGCTTTGGACCACTGAGCAACAGTCCAGTTATTTTTCTCCACAGCCCAGGTAAGATGCTTCTGACGTTGTCTCTGGTTCAGAAGTGGCTTGGTAGCCCTTTTCCTGAAGACGTCTGAGCATGGTGACTCTTGATGCACTGACTCCAGCTTCAGTCCACTCCTTGTGAAGCTCTGCCAAGTGTTTGAATCAGCTTTGCTTGACTGTATTCTCAAGCTTGCAGTCATCCCTGTTGCTTGTGCACCCTTTTCCCAAATTCTTCCTTCCAGTCAACTTAGCATTTAATATGCTTTGATACAGCACTCTGTAAACAGCCACACCTTTCAGTAAATACCTTCTGTGACTTACCCTCTTTGTGGAGGGTGTCAATGTTCGTCTTCTGGATCATTGCCAAGTCAGCAGTCTTCTCCATTATTGTGGATTCAAAGAACAAGAGATACCCAGAATCTATTCTGTAGGGATGGTCATTAATTGAAACTCAAATGTAAATATTCTAATATTGAGATGCTGATTTTTGACTTTCATGAGCTGTAAGCTCTAATCATCAAAATTAAAACAAAAAAAAGTTTTGAAAAGTTTTACTTTACATGTAATGAATCTAAAATATATTAAAGTTTCACTTTTTGAAATAAGTTACAAGAAAAAACTTTCACGACATTGTAATTTATTGTGATGCACCTGTAAATTCATGCTAAACATCTTGATGTAAACACAGTAGCCTAGGAAAAGTGTTGCAGAAGAAAAATAAATAAGTTCGACGTCTGTCTTTTAAAATTATAGGCTAAGCAAAATATAAACAAAACCGAGTTGAATGTTCTTCAAGGACAGCGCGTCCACACTTTGCTGCATCTTTATCAGTGTTGCCAACTTAGCAATTTTGTTGCTAAATTTAGCAACTTTTCACACTACCCTAGCAACTTTTTCTTCCAAAAGCACCTAGCAACACATTTTTGTTAATTGCTATTTTTAAAATTGATTTAGCAATTTTTAGCAACTTTTGATAAGTGACTCAAATGATAAAAAGGCACACAGTTTCCATCTAAATTTCACAAAATAAGGAAGCCAAAGATGTCTAACAGTACACACATCATGTGAATTAAGTTTCAATTGTTCAATTTAATAATAATAATAATTGAATAATTGTTCATTTATGATACACCTTAGCTTGTACCTGTGATTGTTGATCAGTTGGTACACTGTAAGAAAAATAGCTAGAAAAAAAAAGCTAGTAATTTTTCAGGACATTATCCGTTGTAACCCAAAAACACAAAATACAATGTGTAATTTAAAATGCAGGTAAAAAAGTGAAAAATCAATACGGAAAATTCTTTAATATTAACATAGTAGATTTTGCCCTATTTTTACAGACTTTTCTTAGAGTGTAGCACACTAACTAACTGATAATACACTGCTTAAAACTGTTCAGAATGTGTAGTTTTACTAGTTTATTACCTAATAAAAAAATAATAATTGTAATGGTTCAAAACTGTGTAAGGGTTCGATAATTCAATGTTGTATTTAAAAATAGTTATTTATATTTTAATATTATATAATGTATTTATTATTTTACAAACAAATCTAAATTAACATATATAAAATATTTTTTGCTGAGATTTGTTGTAGTGACATTTTTGCGTCGTAATTATGCAATCATGTCATCGTGCAAAATGACATCACAATGTCATTTAGCAACTTTTAGCAACAAATCGACCTTCCTTTAGCAACTTCCCCTAAAAATTAGTTGGCAACACTGATCTTTATTGTACTCGGTCACTCATGACAACCTGCCTATTCTGTCTGCGGGCCGTGTATTTACCTGGTAGGCTAGCTTGCTCTGAGCATCGTTATGTACATGCTGCGCACAGACCTTGCAAATAAAACAAAGCACTGGTGCAGCGCGTGCATAACAGTCCAGTGCAGGCAGTACCGGTGCTTGAATAAAGCGCAAATATGCTGTTCTGAAAAGACGTCGGGAACGGGATATTGTTCAGGGATGTGATTTCTGTATTTACCGACCTCTGAGGGACGACCCATGTGATTTGTGTAGATCCGAGTTTTTATAATTTTTTTGAGGAGGGGGGGGTTACTGCATGGTGATTGAAATCGCGGCTTGAGCTATTACCTAAATAAACTGCGAAAAAGAGTTTTCTAAAACATCATGGATGGAATGATCCTGAGAGCGCTGCACGAGCTCGTAACGTTTAGAGCTAATATCGATAGTATCGATACCAATGTTGGTATTGGTATTGGATCGATACTAGCCTGATAAGATCGATACTTTCGGTTAATTTTTTATCCTATACACTTAATACATTGCTTAATACAGTTAACAAAGTGTAGACATGTCTGTGGGTGTATATTCCGCTCTTTTCACATCTCGTATGCAAACATTGCTCCTCCTCCCTGCTACGCTGGTTTGTTGTCATGCCATCACGTGACTCAGCGGCTTCAAGCGGCAAGCGGATACTTTTGGCTACAGTGTGAGATGGAACGGAACTCCGAGCTACAAAAGAAATGAAAAGGGGAGGAAGGAAATCCTTCACATACAGTAGTGCATATTGTATATAACTGTATACCGATTTTGTCCTTTTTATGCAGTATCACTGTAAGGTGTATACTGAGTTTGGCCTTTGAATATTATTTCTTCATGCATTAAGCCACTTTAAATGTTTTCATTATAACAGTTTTCTATGGGAGTAAAATGCTTAACATGTAATTTAGCATGTTTTCATATATATTCTGGGCTCAGCTGCTTGCCACATATTATATTCTATTAACAAATTGTATACTGAATTTAGTCTTTATTTATTTGGCATTTATCACCGTCTTCCTCCATTACACCATATTAAATGTTTTTATATTGTTATCAATGAGAGGAAATTAAATTCAGCATGTTGCATTCATGTTCTGGGTTCTTCTGCTTACCTGTACATTCATAGTATATATTTTTAAAAACTATACCAAATTTGGCCTTTTCATATCACAGTTATTTTATTGCAATAATAACAAACAACTATTACAGTAAGTATAAATGCATTATGCCTGATTGCTTAAAGCATGCAGTAGTTTATCCATTGCTCAACAAACAGAATCTGGACTCATCAGTTTTAACAAATTTTAGGCCTATTTCTAATTTGCCTTTCATTTCCAAGATTCTGGAAAAAATTGTGTTTTCACAGCTACAAAGTTTTTTAGCTGATAACGTAATGTTTGAAACATTTCAGTCAAGTTTTCGTAAATGCCATTCCACTGAGACTGCGCTTTTGAAGGTTTTAAATGATATTTTAATATCATGTGATTCTGGGGATTTTGCAGTTCTTGTGCTCTTAGATTTGATGGCCGCTTTCGATACAGTTGACCATGCTATTCTCATTGATCGATTAGAACATTGCATTGGTTTAAGAGGTATAGCTCTAGATTGGTTTAAATCGTATTTTGCGATTTAGTTTTTCAGTCGAGATGGGTGAACATTACTCGAGAAATGCTTTTTTTCCTTGTGGGGTTCCCAGGGTTCCATTCTGGCTCCTCTGCTTTTTTCTCTTTATATGCTCCCTCTTGGCTCGATTTTTAGAAAACATGGATTATCATTTCATTGCTATGCGGATGACACTCAGGTTTATTTGCCTGTTAAACGGAATGCTGTGGGTTTTGAGTCTCTTATGGCATGTTTGGCTGATGTGAAGGCTTGGCTTTCATTACATTTTTTAATTTTTAATGAAAAGAAAACTGAAATTATTGTTTTTAGCCCATCTGAATCTTTAGATTCCCCAAAATTGGATTTGGGTGAGATGTCTCCATGTCTCAAAACAATGGGTAAAAAACCTGGGTTTCATTTTTGATGATGGCTTAAACTTTGACCGTCAAATAAATTCAGTAGTCAAAGCTTGCTTTTTTCAGCTGCGTTTACTTTCTAAAGCAAAGCCTTTTCTTTCTTTTAAAGATTTTGAAAAAGTAATTCACGCTTTTATTTTATCTAGGCTGGACTACTGTAACTCACTTTATTTTGGGATTAGCCAGTCAGCTAAATCCCGCTTGCAGCTTGTTCAAAACGCTGCGGCTCGACTTTTGAGCGGGGTCAAGAAGAGGGAGCATATTACTCCTATTTTACGCTCATTACATTGATTGCCTGTTTGTTTTAGAGTGGATTTTAAAGTTTTGCTCCTTGTTTATAAATCTCGAAATGGTTTGGCTCCTACCTATCTTTGTGAGTTACTGACTGAATATCAACCCATTAGATCCCTTCGGTCTTCCAACCAGGATCTATTGTTTACACCTAGGTCGAGGCTTAAGTGCAGGGGAGATTGTGCTTTTTGTATTGTTGCCCCCAGGCTTTGAAACGCCTTGCCACTCTCCATTAGACAAGCTCCTTCTGTTAATATCTTTAAGTCCAGGATAAAGACATTTTTATTTTCTAAAGCGTATGGCTGATGGCATAGGTGTATGATGTCATAATTTTACTGTTTGTTTGTTGTGGTTTTTTGTTTTTAATGCTTTACTGGAAAGCACATTGGTCGACAGAATTTGAAATTAATTGTGCTATATAAATAAACTGTCATTGTCATTACAGTAAGTATAAAATAAACAGAAAATACAGTACATACTAAAATCCTTTCAATAATAAACGAGTTATGGTTTAATAGTTCTTTTTCATATCACTGTCTTCATTCAATAAGCCACTTACGTTAAACTTTTCTTTATAATGGTTTTCTATGGCAGGGAAATGCATAATGTGAAAACTTTGAGTGTTGCTTTCATATTCTGGGCACATCTGCTAACTTGTATATCTAGTTTAATAAGTTGTATACTGAGTTTTGTCTTTTAATATTACGTTCTTAATCTATTAAGCCACATTAATTTTTTAATAACTATCTTCTATGGGAGGAAAATACTTAACATGAAACTGAGCATTGCTTTCATGTTCTGGTGAAACATTTACAAGACTTCTCATGTGATGAATGAGTTGAATTAACAATTTCTTTACGAAATGATTAAAATACTCTTAAGCTTTTGGGTTTATTTCGCATCAAACACAAGACAACTTTAAGCAAATAGTGTATAAATAGTGTCTACATTACTTCTAATTCTATTTTTATACAATAAAAATAAAACGTACTTGAATTAAAAAGCCTTTTAGCCTTTAGGAGTTTGAACTTCACATTAAACTGCTTCTGTTTTCACACAGACGTGCATGTTCAGCTAGAATCGCCCAGAACTCATGCATCTTCGGATGCGGAGCTGCGCGGAACGTTACAAAAAATGTCGTGCACACCACCACGCGAAAAGACGTTGCGCGCACTCAAAGCGAACTTCTATGGCAAGCCAAAAGGGTCAGATTTACGCTATATATACATCGCCCAAATACGCCGTTGTGATTACAAACGCCGTAAAAAATGCGCAAAAATACGTCTCTGACGGCGTTTTAGTGTGCATGAAAAGCGCCGCCTTTTGCGCTGTTCATATTGCCATATGACGGCGTAAAAAATGCTGTTTTGGTTGCACAGAGCGTGCGTCATTTACGGCGTTTTCCTTGTAGTATAATGAGCCACGCCCGCTGATTTCCACAGCCAGTCATTTTAAACTGTTCTCACCCAATCAATGATGAACAGAACCAGACCAGACCAATTCACCAGGGATCCTTTATAGTGGAAGAAGTGCCTGTGAACTGATAGGAAATATTTATGTACAAAATAACTATCTCTACTAACATTGAACATAGGCCGATTCCACGTGTTTATCATAATTGGTAATTACATGTACAGCATTTTAGCATACCAACCCCATCTGCTAAGCGATTGTCTGCGCTGCTGTCGCCACAGTCCTGACATAAACGAGCATTTGCATGCTGCTGTTATAAAAATACACTTTTAAACGTATTTTAATATTTTTTTTATTGTAGCGTCATATTTAGGATTAATCTCCAATCTGTCTACAATATGCTGTCCAATAACTGCACTCAGACCCAGAGGATATGAGTCCCTTAAGATGATCAGATCAAACCAGTTATTTTTCAATAAGACTCTGGGCTAGAAATACTATTTCTTTATTTGAATGACTCAAGTTTGATTTAACAACAAATCAAAATACGAACAAAACAAAATAAAGAGAAATGACAAACGGTTTTATTTTATTATTATTATTATTATAGTTAGTAGCTATATGTGTCCCGTATTTCTGTCGACTGAACCATCCATGCCATTAAGAATTTATCAGTCTTTTGCAGCCAAAGTCAACTTCTGCATATAAATAAAATCATGCTATACACATTACGCACCTTCATCATGAGATCTGGGGGCTGTTTCATAAAACAAGTTTACCAAACAAGCCAGGCTTTTTTCAGTTATTCTGACTTATTTTGAACCAAATCAACTGACAATACATCAGTGTGACGAGTGGGGCGGGGCCGAGAGCCATGGGAGCAGAGCGAGGCCGGTGGAGTTAATGATAATGAGCGACACCTGCGCCACTCACCGGTCTCGAGTCCCATGGAGGAGCTCCGGAAGGATAAAAGGAGGAGTGACGACAGTGGAAGACGAGAGAGGACCAGGCCTGGACTTTAGTTTGTGTTTTGTGTGCGGCAGTCGTCCGTGAGGGGCTGCTGCTTTACTTTTGTGTTTGTTTATTTGTATTATTAAATTCTTTGAATGTTCGCCGGTTCCCGCCTCCTTCTTCCCGATCTACGAACTTTGTTACAATCAGACTAACTGAAATAAACCTGGCTAATTTGGTAAACTAGTTTCATGAAACAGGCCCCGGGTTAGCCTACAACAATTAATTAGACTATTTTAAAAATGGGAATACAACGAATTCATGACAATGTTTTGCATTCAAGCTACCCGTAAAAAAAGCTAATTCACATATCAGACAAAATTGCGTTGCAGCAAATCCTTTAAATTTTAATGTATTCAGAACAGAGCAACAAAAATCAGAAAATATAAGCAGCTATACAATTATAGGACAAAGTTTTACATATAGCCTATGCCATTATAAGGCTCAGTAATATTTGTTTTATTTTTTAATTGTATATAATTATAAAATAAAACGCAAATTATAATCGGGCCTGTTTTAGGCTTTTCTTTATTTTTATATTTTAGAGATCCATCAATTATGGTGAAGAAAAAAATGACTCGCCATCTCCTCATTGAACGTGCATGCCTTTAGAGAGAAATGCATCTTTACAGATTACATAATGAAAGAGTTTCTATTTTCAATTTCAGTTTTAAAGTAGTATAAAGCTTTCTATAGATATATATTATTATCATGTCTGTGAGGCAATTCGCTGAGTTTCAGTTAATCACTGTGAAGCTCCTAGACCGAGACGGCAGAAAGTGCATCCTCTGTTTTCCTATTTATTTTATAAAACAATGTTTTTATATTGTTGATATAAACGTTTTTATATTGTTCATATTGTGAGTGCACACAAATAAAAGTAGACCCTTTACAGTTCCGAATGATGTATTACTCTTACCTTGATGAGCAAAACATTTAAACTAACATATGCTTGAACTATTTTATATTTGTATATTTTATTTTAGGCAAGTCGTGATGATTTGAGAAGGCTAAATTAATCAAACATAATATGATCAACTGTCTGCTGCTGGCCGCTTGATCGTTACTTAAAAAAAAAACAAAAAAAACAACTTACATTTAACGAACAAAAAATGCTCCAAATGTTTTTCTAAATTAACTTTATAATAAAAAGGAAACAAAATATAGGCTAATAACTTTTCCATTACATACAAAACTGAACTATTTTAATAGCTGAAACAGTAGCCTAGTATAAGCTGTTTTGGGAGAAGGGGAAAAAAAGACGGGCTCCAGTCAGACTCGGGCCGAGAATTCTGATATGCTGTCGGACAAGGACCGGGCTAGGGCCTATAGCCTATTCGAGGCCCGTGCAGGGCTCTAGTCCACTTCATCCAATGCTGCTTTGTTTTCTGTTGTTTTCATCTGAGCATGCTCTTTACCATTTTATTGAGTTTAAAACGTGATGCATTCGTTCTGCTCTCACTAATCATTTGGTCCTCCAAAAAAACAATAATAAAAAATTAAACTGTTTGTCATTTCTCTTTATTTCTTTTTAAGTAACTATCAAAAATGTTTGTATTTTGATTTGGTGTTAAATCTCAAACTAAAGTCATTCAAATAAAGAAATAGGCCCATTTATTCAAAATAACTGCTTTGGTCTGATCTGATCTTAAACTAGACAGATTGAAGATTAATACTAATAAACATGCTGCTACAATAAAAACCATCACATTAAAATACATTTAAAACAGTGCATTTCTATGATGCAGTAACTTCAGCAGCGTGCAGATGCTTGTTTATGTCAGGACTGTGGTGACAGCAGCGCGGACATTCGCTTAGCTCACATAATATGGCCTAAATCATTGGTGAAGCAATGCATCCCCTTAATAATTGATTTTCAATACTTTTTTTGCCTTTGGCCTAAATTATTTACTTGAAGGACCCCCTGAGATTTTAAGTAAATATTTCAGTAATTTAAAATGTGCTGGAATTAAAAAAATTACTTATACACACACTGAAATCATTTCACCAAGTTTTATGTCGAAAACCAATGATTTTAAACAAATAGAAAATATTGGTTCATCTGGTCTTGCTCAAAGTCTCAGGTATAGACCAACACAATGTGCTTAAGTAAACAAACAACCAATTTTAATCTTTCATGTCTTAATCACTGTGCTGCAAAAAAATGTAAACTCAGTGTTGCCATTACCTGGAAAACTTAATGTTTTGTTTCGTGTTGAGTTTCATGAGTCTGTTGTTTGTTCCTTCATATTCTGCACATTTGAACACTTTACAACATCTTAAAAACATACAGTCACTGTTTTAATGTGCTCAAATATGGAGGATTTTTCTGAAGAACAGTTAGCAGTTTAACTTTCCAGAACAAACACTCATGAAACTCATCACAAAACAGAGTAGTTGTGGGTTTTCCAGTCAACAGCAACAAGGTAGTCACTTACTGTGTTTACATACATTTTCAGCAGCACAGTGAATGTTTAAGACAAAGAATATAATTGTTTGTGTTTTATGCTTAAGCACATTGTGTCTGGCTATACCTGTGACTTTGAAGACAAGATTATGTTTCGTGAACAGTAAATGCAGAAAAACAAACAAATTCCAAAGGGTTTACATTCTTTTACTTTTATTTTTTTTGCAAGCAACCTGAATCTTTACTTTTTTTTAAAACAGCTCTGTTAAACAATTTGCTGCAAGATTTAAGTGTATTTCATGGCCAAAGAATAAGTCTTAACACACTTGTATGGGAACTAGGAGCTTTTTATTTTAACGTCAAAAGTTTACATTTGCAATGACACTCGTGAACAAATCAAAATGACAGTATCTTACAATATTTACATCATAATACAATGGCAATCAAAAGAGTTCAATAGTTATAAGTGACAATTATTGCGGTCCGAACATATGGGGGTGGAAACATTTGACTAAAAGTTTTTGTGGGTGATTTGGACAGTTGTTTTGGTATCATAAACATGAAGGGGGAAAACACAAAAAGAATAAAAAACAAAGAAAAACAAAACAGCATGTGATTGTACAACGCTCTATTCCATGCTCAACCATGACCGAGGTGTCCTTGAGCAAGGTACTGAACCCCAACTGCTCCCCAGGTCCTGCAGCAAAAATGGCTGCCCACTGCTCCGTGTGTGTGTTTTCACTACTGTGTGTGCACTTGGATGGGTTAAATGCAGAGCAAAAACTCAGAGTATGGGACGTCATACTTGGCCACACATCACTTCACTTTTTCGTCTTCCGACATTGTGTAAGAAATAAAAAGCTACATACTGCATCACTTATGCCTGGTTTCACAGACAAGGCTTAGACTAAGCCAGGATTAGGCCATAGTTCAATTAGGACATGTAGCTTTTATTAACATAAAAAAAATTAAAAATAAAAACACTACTGGTGTGCATCCTGAGACAAAACAATGGCACTGACATAATTTTAAGAACAGTCAGTGCAAGTTTCTTTCAGTTAAAACAGCTCAAACATGCATTTTAGTCTGGGACTAAGCTGAAGCCTTGTCTTCGAAACCAGGGGTTAGTGTTAAAAGAACTGTTGCCAAATATATACCATACCAGTATTTACTTAAATCCAAACAGCAATTGTTTTATATAATGGAACAAATAAAGAGCCCAGAGGTGCATTTCATTGTCTACGTCCAATATACCGTCACTCTCCAGGAAATGGGAAGAGTTTGCCGTAAACATTAGTCAGTCCCTGCCACGTCACCCCAGAGCCTCTCAACTCTTTGGTTATGAGTGCTGCTGCCTCTGATGGCACTGCCTCTTCCAGATACCCTGAAAATGTTCATAACACAGAAAGCATTGGTTTTCTCCTCCATGATCCATCCTAACCCTAGAAGGCACTCCACATCTGGCCACGGCATTTAAGAAGCAATGCATTACAATACTGCTGCGGTTGTTGTTGAAGGCATGGAGGAAGACTATAAGACGGCTGCAGCTATTGATACCCTCGTGAATGACAATTCTCCATCTAAACCAAAACATAAACAAACAAACGAGAGAGACATTAGACAAACAAAACACAATTGTATAGTACTTGTTTTAATGTGTCATGCTTATATATAGCAAAATATATTATTGTAGAATTTCACTATAATTAAAAAAAAAAACTAAGATTTTAAAGTGTTATTTATTGCTGTGATGCAAAGTTGAATTTTCAGCTTCATTACTACAGTCTTCAGTGTCACATGATCTGTCAGAAATAATTCTAATATGCTGTTCGGTTATTATTGGTATCAGCATACATATTAAGTAGCACAACTGTTTTCAACATGGATAATAATAATAAAAAAACGCAAATCAGCATATTGGAATGATTTTTGATGGATCACGTGACACTAAAGACGTAATGAAGATGACATTGTAATACTATTTCACAATATTAATGTTTTTACAGTATTTATCAAAAATGCAGCCTTGGAGGGCATAGAGACATCATTAAAAACAATAAAAATTTGTATTGTTCCAAACATTTGTACTGTAAGTCTAAAAAAAGAAACTATAATAATTATAAGCTACATAACGTGTATTATAAAAAAAATAAAAAAATTATATATGAATAATTATAAATATATTGCTGCGTAACTTGTGTATATTTACCTCATAAATTTATGGTTGCCAATTTGCCATCAAGGTGCCGCAGGGTGTTGGGTTCAGCGACACTGTAGTCTTCTCTGTGGTCTTTGGGATATTGCAGCGCAGCTACCCTAGGTTCATTTCGAACTAAACTCCTCTGCACTGTTTCTCTGGACCCAAACACCATATGCCAGTAACTGTGCCCTCACAGCCTCAGATCCAAGCTGGTCATTCCCCAGCCATGAAGTCAGCAACCATTCCATCGAGCGCAGCATCTCTTATGTCGGAATATGACCCGGAACCACTCAAATTGAACTCCCGGGAACAAACATATGCAGACATAATGACTGTTAATTTTCAATATATAATTCATATTAATGCAGAATTTTTTTACATTTTTATTTAAAAAATAAAAATCTTGAATCAATACTTCCACTTAAATGGATTAATGATGCTGAAAATTCAACTTTTAAATCACAGGAATAAATTCTATTTAATATATTCCAGGGATAGGCAGCGTCGCTCCTGGAGGGCTGATGTCCTGCAAAATTCAGCTCCAACCTAATCAAACACACCTGAACAAGCTAATCAAGGTCTTCATGATCAGGCAGGTGAGGTTTTTTTCAGGGTTGGAGCTACTCCAGGACTGGCGTTGCCTATCCCTGATATATTTAAATAGAAGTGTTATTTCAAGTTGTAATACATCAGAATATTACTGGTTTTACAGCATTTTTATAGTATCAAATAGATGTAGCCTTGGTGAGAAGAAAAAAAACTTCATTAAAAATATTTTTTAAAAAGTACAGTTCACCCAAAAATAAAAATTCCATCATTTTGGCTTTTGGCTTGCCAAATAGCTGTCCGCTAGCCTCCTGATGACGAAAATAACATTTGGCCTTAAATCAGCCTTGACGCGCTACATGTCTGCTGTTACAGTAGTGTTTTTTGTTTCGATTTGCTTGTTTCGAGCCGCTTTAATTTGCATTTAGGAAAGCAACATTCGTAATTAGAAACATTTATAAATCTGTTGTTGTTTACAAAGAGAAGTTTCAGTGTCACATGATCCTCCAGAAATCTAATAATTCTAATATGCTGATTTGCTGCTCAAGAAACATTTCTCATTATTATCAATGTTAAAAACAGTTTTGCTGCTTAATATTTTTGTGGAAACAATGATACCACTCAAATATTTTTATAAGATTAAAAAAAGAGAAATAATTTAATCATGCATGAAAGTGATCATGCAGTGAAAATGATTAAGAATAAGACATTAAATATTTAATATTTCATTAACAAATTTTATAAATATTTTTTATATTAAATTTATTTTATATTTATCAAAAAATCCTGAAAAATAAAGTATCACCATTTCCACACAAAATATGAAGCAGCAAAATTGTTTCCAACATTGATATTAATCAGAAATGTTTCTTGAGTCAAATAAATTGTAATGATTTCTATAAGATCATGTGACACTGAAAACTGGAGTAATGATGAAGAAAATTCTGCTTTGCATCACAGGAATAACATTACATTTTATAATATATTAAAATTGAAAACTTTTTTTTAATTCGTAATTATATTTCACAATATTGCTGTTTTTTTTACTTTATTTTAATCAAATAAATTCAGCCTTGATGAGCAGAAGATATTTATTTCAGAATCATTAATTGTAATGCAGGCACTTTAATAATAATAACAATTCTATATACTTTACTATAATAAATTATAGTATTTTATTATAATATTATATTGTTATCATGATTATTAAGTGCTGCTTTTAATTTTTACAGGATAATAGTATGTATTCTTACAGTATAAGATATATATTTTAAAGTGCTAATATATATATATATATTTTAATAAGTGCTGGGGGCATGGCTTGTGGGCGTGACTTGGGGCGTGGTCAGCTTTTCCTTCTTTTTTGTCTCTAGCTGATCACATGCCTGATTGTTAGACCGCCCGCTACTGTTCAAATTGCACCAGAGTTACCGACCGCTGCCACGTTGTATTCAGGAATTTAATCCCACGCCACAAGAAATCTGGTCGGGTCCTGTGGGAATGCAGACCTCTAGTTTAGGCTATCGGGTGTTTCTGCAGTGTTGGTATCCGGGTAAACTTGCGACAGCAAGAAGCTAATGTTAAGCTATTGTTTAAGGCCATCTAATTATCTTGTGATATGCTTGCTGCTATGGGTCATCTGGTTATTGGTAATGCTATTTCTTTAGGTCTGACTACTGCAACATACCGTGCTTAAGCAAGCTGTTACACACTGTTGCATAAGCTTTGAGAGTATTGGAAAGGATTGTCTACTACACTAATGTGTTTTATCAGATAGAGGACATGTCAGCGAACGCTAATATCATGGGAGGCGACAACCTGTATAAACATGACTTGAATTGAGTTACAGTATCTCACAGAAGTGAGTGCACCCCTCACATTTTTGTAAATATTTTTATATATTTTCATGTGACAACACTGAAGAAATGACACTTTGCTACAATGTAAAGTAGTGAGTGTACAGCTTGTATGACAGTGTAAATTTGCTGTCCCCTCAAAATAACTCAACACACAGCCATTAATGTCTAAACCGCTGGCCACAAAAGTGAGTACACCCCTAAGTGAAAATGTCCAAATTGGGCCCAAAGTGTCAATATTTTGTGTGGCCACCCTTATTTTCCAGCACTGCCTTAACCCTCTTGGGCATGGAGTTCACCAGAGCTTCACAGGTTGCCACTGGAGTCCTCTTCCACTCCTCCATGATGACATCACAGAGCTGGTGGATGTTAGAGACCTTGCGCTCCTCCACCTTCTGTTTGAGGATGCCCCACAGATGCTCAATAGGGTTTAGGTCTGGAGACATGCTTGGCCAGTCCATCACCTTTACCCTCAGCTTCTTTAGCAAGGCAGTGGTCATCTTGGAGGTATGTTTGGGGTCGTTATCATGTTGGAATACTGCCCTGCGGCCCAGTCTCTGCTTCAGTATGTCACAGTACATGTTGGCATTCATGGTTCCCTCAATGAACTGTAGCTCCCCAGTGCCGGCAGCACTCATGCAGCCCCAGACCATGACACTCCCACCACCATGCTTGACTGTAGGCAAGACACACTTGTCTTTGTACTCCTTACCTGGTTGCCACTACACACGCTTGACACCATTTGAACCAAATAAGTTTATCTTGGTCTCATCAGACCATAGGACATGGTTCCAGTAATCCATGTCCTTAGTCTGCTTGTCTTCAGCAAACTGTTTGTGGGCTTTCTTGTGCATCATCTTTAGAAGAGGCTTCCTTCTGGGAAGACAGCCATGCAGACCAATTTGATGCAGTGTGCGGCGTATGGTCTGAGCACTGACAGGCTGACCCCCCACCCCTTCAACCTCTGCAGCAATGCTGGCAGCACTCATACGTCTATTTCCCAAACACAATCTCTGTATATGAAGCTGAGCACTTGCACTCAACTTCTTTGGTCGACCATGGCGAGGCCTGTTCTGAGTGGAACCTGTCCTGTTAAACCGCTGTATGGTCTTGGCCACCGTGCTGCAGCTCAGTTTCAGTTTCAGGGTCTTGGCAATCTTCTTATAGCCTACGCCATCTTTATGTAGAGCAACAATTCTTTTTTTCAGATCCTCAGATAGTTCTTTGCCATGAGGTGCCATGTTGAACTTCCAGTGACCAGTATGAGAGAGTGAGAGCAATAACACCAAATTTAACACACCTGCTCCCCATTCACACCTGAGACCTTGTAACACTAACGAGTCACATGACACCGGGGAGAGAAAATAGCTAATTGGGCCCAATTTGTACATTTCACTTATGGGTGTACTCACTTTAGACATTAATGGCTGTGTGTTGAGTTATTTTGAGGGGACAGCAAATTTGCACTGTTATAAAAGGTGTACACTCACTACTTTACATTGTAGCAAAGTGTCATTTCTTCATTAAAGTCACATGAAAAGATATAATAAAATATTTACAAAAATGTGAGGGGTGTACTCACTTCTGTGAGATACTGTATATTCCATGTTATGGATGCTAAGCTTAGGCTAGGCAGAATCTGCAATCTCTAAACCTGTCATTGCTTATACCTGTCTACGGCTGCAGTACGCAGTGTTTGCTACAACTGGCAAATGGGCTGAAATCTAGTGGATTTCACATCTTAATTTCAGGTTGCACTAAAAAGGGGCTTGCTGCTCTTCTTGGCTGCTATTAAGAAGAGCACCTCTTTGCTGCTACACTCCTCCAGTAAGGGGCTTGCTGCTCTTCTTACCTGATTATAAAGAACAGCACCCCTTCGCTGCCACTGTTTTCCCAAAGGGGCAAGCTGCTCTTCCTACCTGCTCATAGCAGAAGAGCACCCCTTTGCCGCCACTCTCCTTCCGTAAGGCATTCAGTTAGATTGCTATCAGCATTTTGGTTGGGGGGTTCAGCATATGGTTGTTTTGGGAGGTGTTCTGCTCTCCCTGCTCCTATCCATGCTAGGCTGCGTGGATGGGCAGGGAGTTTTTGCCCAGAACAGAACCATTCCCCCAACCTAAAATGTATGCTAATCGTAAGTTATATTGACGATAGTGGTCCTGACAGAACTGTGTTTTGCATTAACTCACTGTCATGTCAGTGGCAAAGTGGCTGCAAAGGCCTAGAATATGTCTAGTAGTTGAGACTACAAAAAGGAGTTTGCCATTTGTAGAATATAGAATGTAAAAATGTTCCGGTGCACTGAACCATTTCTTGAGCCAATAGAAATTCAAATTGAACTTCTATTTTATGATAGCACTGTATTGTACTGTACATTTACAGTGGTGTTATGGCTAATTTTACACAATGATTACAAAATAATCTGAATGGAATCACTGGCTCACTCCATTTGTTCAAAAACTGATTCATTCGTGGAATGAAACGGCGTGTTGCTCTGCACTGTTGTATAAAACTAATAGCACATACATTTTTGAGCTTGCGGCCTAGTGCACATGTGCTGATATACAGAAAAGTACATTGCTTGTGCAATGAATATAAAAACGTAAAAATTTACCAACTCATACACTGGTACTTTTGTTTCATTGCTGGAATTATAAGGGCATTCTAACTGTATTCTAATGAGCTTCATTGCGCAGTGAATGCTTTTGGACTCTCAAGAGGGTTATTTATATATTTTATTTTTTTCAAAGTTGGATGTCAGCTCTCCTATCGTCTCTCAGTCCCTCACAGTCACACATACATTATGTCAGGAGAAATTCTTTAAATTCTAATCAAGGAAAAATCATACCTTCTGTTGTCTTCTTTTTAAAGAACTTCAAAATTTGCGCTTGAACCATTTTGCGGTTGTGGCTAGAAGGGATACAGCGCCGACCGGAAATGAACAATGAAATTTTATTTTATACCTATTAGATTGTGTTTTATTAACGTCTACACCTACCCCAACCCTAAACCTATGTGCATGATAAGTTTTACTTAATACACAAAATTGATAATCCAAAGGGATGATTGGGGGGAATGGTATCAGTATAAAAATATCAGTATTTTCTTTGCAATAAGTGTAGGTAAAATAGAAGTTAGATGCTAAACAAACTTAGTGCAAAAAAATGGCAGATAAAACAGTATGCAATAATAACATGTTAAGTGTAAATTATCATTTATTAAATTTATAAAATGGATGCTGCCTTATTGGGACAATAAAGCCCTCCCTAAACCTACCCCTAACCAATGTTCCCTCTATTTTTTTTTATTTTATCTTTAATTTAAAGCCTCAAATGGCTTTCCCAACTCATTTTTGCGTGTGCGCGGCACATTATCAGCTTAGAGGGAACATTGCCCCTAACCCTACATGATAAACACTTTGTTATTACATTTCCCATGAGGCACTTTATTTTCACTTTGTGAAGGGAAAAGGGAGAAGAACAAGTTCTGCAAAAGGCGGATTCGAGCTCAGGTTGATTGCGTCAAAAGTTACCACCGTGCCCTGTACAACCTATGCCACTGTTGCTGTTGAATGACAGTCATCTTTTGTAATGCCGTCTATCCCAACCAGACATTAGTGGGTGGAGTTAGTGTAAATAGCCTTTGCCAACAAGGTGGGCTATTTGAACTTAGTTTAAATAGACACTCCGTAATAATAATTTGCAATATGTTCTGAAGCTCTAATTGTCATACTCTCTTTGTAGAACTCCAACAAACACTATTAAGGATTGTGCTTTTGGGGAAAAGTGGAGATGGAAAAAGCAGTGCAGGAAACACAATACTGGGTGAAGATTTTTTACCCACCTGTACTTCACCTGATTCAGAAACTTTCAAATGTCTGTCAAGATGTGACAGAAACAACAGGATCACTGTCACTGACACTCCTGGACTTTTTGACACCAGACATAGTGAAGAAGATGTGAAAAAGGAAATGCTGAGGTGCATCACTGAATGTGCTCCAGGACCCCACGCTTTCATAATTGTTCTCAAAATGTGTCGTTACACAGAACAAGAGGAGAAGATAGTAGAGGAACTGCTGGATCTGTTTGGAGAACTAGCTCTGAAGTATGCACTGGTCGTCTTTACTCGTGGTGATGAACTTGATGAGAATCAGCACATTGAGGACTTTGTGGAAAAGAATGTTAAACTCAAGAGTTTTGTTGATAAGTGTGAAGGTGGCTGTCATGTTATTGATAATAAATACTGGAGAAACACACAAGATGAGTACAGAAACAACAGAGTTCAGGTGGAGAAAATAATCAACACTATACAGAAAATGCAGACTACTAAAATAGATTACTTTTACACCAATGAAAAGCTGAGGGATGTTGAGGCAAAGATACAGGAGGAAGAGCAGCGACTAAGACAAGAATCAAATGTAAAACTGTCTAATGAAGAAATCAGAGAACAGGCAAAACAACATGTGTTTGAGGACATGTTGCTAAAACTCACAACAGTGGGTATTGGGATTGTGCTGAGCTGGCTTCTAGGTAGAAGATTTTTCTAAAAAACATACAAATAATGACCTTAACCCTGAGTAAAGGGTTTTACTTTCATATGCTCTTTTTATAGAATATTAAATAGCCACATGAACATATTGGGTGAATGAAGGTCATTAAGGTGATGGGATCCTCATGAATTGTTTGACCAAGGAGCAATTACAGGTTGTTTAAAAAAAAATAGATAAATCATCTCTCTAAATAAAATATCTTTTTTTGTTTATTTGACCAAATTTTGAATAAAATCTGTTGTTTACTATCTTCTGATGTACCTCTCATACCTGCTTTATTTGCCTCATTGTATGAATGCATACTGAGAAGACATGAGTCATGTTTTAACCTATTAAATGTTTAGTTGTCCTTGAATAGGCATATTATCAACAATATTACTGACAATATTAAAAAATTTAGAACATAACTGTTATGGTCCCTGGTATAAATGTCTAGAAGTCAGAAGGGACACATAACATAATAGACAGACAACAGCCAGAGTTTTCTAAATTGATTATTTATTTAAACACAAATTACTCACAAAAGTAACCAAAAATAAGAGACCGAGACAGCAACAAAGAAAGGAATAACTAAACTAACAGAAACAAGCTGGGACTCCTCGCTCCCAAACCAAACTAAGGAAAAAGTATGTGGTGATGTGGCTGTGGAGAAAACTGTGGCTGGCAGAGAGAGAGACAGAGGGTCCGCCTCCTTCCACTTTATAGCCTCGTCTCCCCAGCTCAACCAAAAAAGAAACTAGAGAAGACAAAAAAATAAGACGATATGAACACTAATGTTTATTCGAGGACTCTGGGCCAGGGCGTATGCAAGGCGCAAGTAACACCCCCACCCACAGATGGTGAATGGTGAGAAAGCCACCAATCACCATGTAACAACGCGTGACAACGCATCTGCCAAAAAATAATTTTTGCCAGCTACATATTTTATTTCTAGATTAAAAGCTTAGACAAACAAAGCCCATCTCATTAGATGCTGACTGGAATTGCACATTTGATGTATAAAAATTTTAGAGGATTGTGGTCTGTATAAACAGCAACCGGACGCAAGGAGGAGCCAATATAAACCTCAAAATGATTAAGGTTTATGTTATTATTATTAAATTATTGATGTTTTTGAAACTTTTTAGAAAAATAGCACACAGGGTGCTCAACGCCATCAGGCCCATCCTGCAACAAAACAGCACCTGCTCCCGCATCACTAGCATCAATATCTAGTTTAAAAGCATGGTCGTACACTGGGGCAGCAAGAACAGGTGTGTGCATCAGGAGGGCTTTAAGAGACTCAAAGGCATGCTGGCATTCTGGTGACCACTTAAGAGTTTGATGAAACCTCTCCAGTGTGCCCTGACTTTCCGGGTAGTAAGCGCTTGAAAAACAGTGGGTGATGTAACAGATTGCCATGTGCCAGACTGAGTATTTCATTTCGAAACTTGTTTGGAACAACGACTTGTGTGACAATGCTCCAGTCATCCTGTGTGGAAGCGTAAAATGGTGTTCACTTATGTAGCAGGACATAATTTTTAAGAAAATAGCCAGAAGCCATATCTGCAAGCTCATCCTCAGAGACAACCAATTCAAATAAAGAGGAGAGTGACTGATCACGCTTCTGCTCAGAAATCAAATGTTTCCGGGACCTGTGCGTGCCATCAAAGCTCTCCAATGACTTCTTCGGCTCTAGCACAGTATGGAGGACTGAGTTAATATCAGGGGATAACTTAGACTCTATGTCAGGATCTATCATAAAGTTACCCTCTAAACCAGTGGTTCTCAAACCTGTCCTGGGGACCCCCAGCCACCACATATTTTGTATGTCTCTCTCATAGGCCACACCCATTTCAAGTCTTGCAGATTCTACTAATGAGCTGATGAGTTGAATCAGGTGTGTTAAATGAGGGAGACATACAAAATATGCTGTGGTTGGGGGTCCCCAGGACAGGTTTGAGAACCACTGCTCTAAACCATCACGCTCTAAAACATTAGCTTTGGCCATAGAATGCGTGACCGCACACACAGAAAACACTGTGGGATATTTCATCCGCAATTCATCAGGGCCTTCAGAGACAAGGGGCACAGTAGTAACCTCGGGATTTACTAGAATTTTAGCCCCAGCCAAATCATTGCCTAAAAGGAAATCCACTCCGTTAATGGGAAAAGCGGCGCACACAGACACCAGGTCCGACTCGAGCTGAATAGAGTGCATGGACAAATTAACAAACTTCATTACAAAACCCTGCAACAGCTCACCGCAGCTTAAGGAGGTTTATCTGAAAGAGGCGACACACTTTGAAAAATAATAGACCTAGAAGCAGACCTCAAAGTTATTCACCTCTTGTGCAGAACACCAGCGATCAAACAGTACCATTTTCTCACGACCAAATTCAACATAACTTTGGCCCTCGGCTTTCTTATAACGCCTCAGGAACCAACTCGTAAGACCTTAGAACTGCAGACTTCACCTGGTCATAATCTAAACTTGCCTGAGGTGAAAGAGAAGCATATGCCTCCTGGGCTTTACCCGTAAACACACACTGCAGAAGGAGAGGCCAAACCTCTGTAGGCCACTTTAAGGTCGTTGCTACCCACTCAAACAACACAAAATATTTATCAACAACACTCTCAGAAAAAGGCGGGATTAAACGAATGCATTTATTAACATCAAAATCTGTCTCCATAGTAGCAGAATCCCTGCTCAAATGTCTAGCTCTAATCCGGACTGTTTCACGTCTTTCTGTCTCCTCTATTTCAAATTTATGCAGCTCAAACTCATGCTGGAGCTCTTCTTCCTTGAGCTCTAAGCGCCGCATTTCCACCTGTAAATTCCATAAGACCGAAAAACACGCAGTCAAAAACAGAGTAAAAATTGTTAATGTTCTGACTTTCATCTGTTGCTGCAGACAGATGGCTGCTGGTGTAGTCCTCATTGGCCCTCTCTGGCTGGCTCTGACACTGTGCTGCCAGGTTCAGGGCTGCTGGCCAACTTGGCCCTGCCTGGTGGATTGACTCTGACCTGCACTGCACTGTCTACCCGTCTTTGACATGGTTTCTTCTTTTTTGTCTCTTTTTTTGTATTTTTTATCGATTTACAATACAACAAAAACAAACAAATAAACAAGCAAAAACAGGCATCAGAGTATACAAATATAAAAACATACATCAAATCCAATTTGTGTTAGCAAATTAAAACAAATGACAGAAATAGAATGACAGAACATGAATGGTCAGTGTGATAACAATGGATGTTAAGTTGTATAGGCACGAGTCAAAGGGATCATAGGTTAAAAAAAATATTCCAGGTCTCTAAGAAAATGTGGGTTTTGTTTTTTAAACTGTATGTTAAATATTCCATATGCAGTGTGTCGTTTATGATATTTTTAAATAGTTCAAATGTTGGAGGGTGTTCCTTTTTCCAGTTTTAGAGAATACAATTCTTAGATACAGTTATGTTCAAAATAATAGCAGTCCAATATCACTAACCAGATCAATCACTGTTTTTGGCAGAAATTATATTTCTACATGGCAAATATTTTACTAGTAGGTGTGGTAGAGTAATAGAAAACCAACAGACCCAACAGTCATGACATGCATGCTGTTGATTCTGTGCAACTAAATCATTAATTGAAAAGGGCGTGTTCAAAATAATAGCAGTGTGGAGTTTAATTAGAGAGGTAAACCATTCTGTGAAAAAACTGGTGTCAAACAAGTGGCCCTTATTTAAGGACGAAGGCAGCAAATGTTGTACTGTGCATTTCTCTCTGAAAATCTGAGTAAAATGGGTCATTCCAGACATTGTTCAAAAGAATAGCGTACTTTGATTAAAAAGTTGATTAGAGAGGGGAAAACATTTAAAGAAGTGCAGAAAATGATAGGCTGCTCTGCTAAAATTATATCAAATGCTTTAAAATGGCAAACAAAACCAGAAAGATGAGGAAGAAAACGGAAAACTACCATTCAAATGGATCGAAGAATAGCCAAAATGGCAAAGACTCAGCCAATGATCAGCTCCAGGGTGATCAAAGAAAGTCTAAAGTTACCTGTGAGTACTGTAACAATTAGAAGACGCCTATGAGAAGCCAAGCTATCGGCAAGAAGCCCCCGCAAAGTCCCACTGTTGAAAAAATGAAGAGGTTACAATTTGGCAAAGAACACATTGACTGGCCTAAAGAGAAATGGCGCAATATTTTGTGGACTGATGAAGCAAGATTGTTCTTTTTGGGTCTAGGGGCCGCAGACAGTTTGTCAGACGACCCCCAAACACTGAACTCAAGCCACAGTACACTGTGAAGACAGTGAAGCATGGTGGCACAAGCATCATGATATGGGAATGTTTCTCATACTACATGTTGGGCCTATTTATCGCATTCCAGGGATCATGGATCAGTTTAAGTACATTAAAATACTTAAAGAGGTTATGTTGCCTTATGCCGAAGAGGAAACGCCCTGGAAATGGGTGTTTCAACAAGACAACGACCCCAAACACACCAGTAAGCGAGCAGCATCTTGGTTCCAGACCAACAAGATTAATGTTATGGAGTGGCCAGCCCAATCTCCAGACCTTAATCCAATAGAAAACTTGTGGGGTGACATCAAAAATGCTGTTTCTGAGGCAAAACCAAGAAATACAGAGGAATTGTGCTATGTAGTGCAATCGTCCTGGGCTGGAATACCGGTTCACATGTGCCAGACTCCATGCAACACAGATGTGAAGCAGTTCTCAGAAACCGTGGCTATACAACTAAATGTTAGTTCAGTCATTCACAAGAAAGCTAAATCTTCAAGCATTTTTCAGTTTAAACAGTAAATGTTTGACTTTGTAAAGAAAAATGCAGACACTGCTATTTTTTTGAACAGCCTAATATTCCTTTTTCTTCACTTTCTGTAAAGTAATAACAAATTTGCAAATTTTTTCTTCATGTTTTGATTTAGAATAGAATGTGCAATGTTCCCAATGCATTTGTGTGTATTGAAGTAAAAGTTATTATAAGGATTTTGAGCTTTACTTGCTTTTTTAAACACACTGCTATTATTTTGAACATAACTGTACGTAAGAAATCAACCATACCCTTTTAATAAATAAAGGGTCTGATATCTCATTTAAATCCACCCAAAAAAAGATATATTAAAGGAGTCTTGAGATATTTCTTCTTCCCAAGACAGTAACAGAGAATTTATGTACATCATCCCAAAACTCCTTTAGTTTTTCGCAGTTCCAAAAAATTTGCACAATGGTGCCCTTATGTGTCTTACATCTGTTGCACAAAGGAGATGCACCAGGATATATCTTACTAAGGCGAACTGGGGTCAAGTATATTCTTTGTATAAATTTATAATTTTGTTCTATTATTTTGTTACTAGAGAATGAGAAAAAGACACCTGTATACAACATCCCACTGTTCATCATCAAAGTTACAACCAAGATCTTTTTGCCATACGCTTTTTAATGAAGTTAAAGATGACTCGGCTTGATCTCTTAAGACTGCATATATCTCAGATATTTTCCCTTTCAATATTGATGTGTTCTCTAGAATGATTTCTAATTTAGATAGTTCCAGTGAGATATGACCCTTTGCAAGAAGATCGTGTATCAAATGTCTAAGTTGTAAGTACTTGTAGAAATCTTTAGTCAATATTAAATTCACTTCGCAATTCAGAAAAAGATTTAAGGGTCCCCTCTTTAAAAACTTGCTTAAAAGAGACAATACCTTGATCTTTCCACTTAGTAAATAATGTCCTGCCCATAGAGGATGGTAAATCAGGATTATAAAACAAAGGTGACAAAATAGAGATTTTTGAATGTAAGCTGCAAATTTTTTTTATTTCCTGCCAGGTTTTCATTGTGTTATAAATCACAAATGTCTTTACACAGTTATTTACCTGTTTTATGTTATTAATATATGGTAGTGAGGTTAATGATACTGGGTAAATGGCTTGTTTCTCAATATCAGTCCACCATGCATTTTCTCGAGGGTGTACCCAATTTATAATATTTTTTGTTTGTGCTGCCCAATAGTATAACTGAAAATCTGGGAGTCCTAGGCCCCCATTTTCTTTTGATTTGCATAAAGTTTTAAAAGCAATCCTTGGTGGACGGTTGTTCCAAATAAAGGTGCTAATTTGCCTATTTAGGGTTTTGAAAACTGATTTATTTAAATAGCATGGTAGAGATTGAAAAAGATAATTATAGCATGGCAGGACATTCATTTTAACCACATTGATTCTTCCCAGGAGAGAGATGGGCAATAAAGACCAGGGCCCGTATTCATAAAGATTCTAAGAATCCTCTCAGAGAGCTCCTAATTTAGCTTATACATTTCTAACTAGGAGTCTTAGCTTAAAAGAGATTCAGGACCAATCTGAGAGCAACTCTGAGCGAGGAAAAGACAAAAACTTTTATCTTAGTGAGGAGGCGGGGCTGACCCCGTTGCTAGCTATGACACAGTATTTTGAAGACTATGATTGGTTGGTTGTCCAAGAAGGAAATAAAAGAGCGCTTTTAAGAGTAGGGTTTATTTTTTGTTATCAACAGTTTTTTATTTTTTTCACACATAACACAACATAACATCCAAAATACAACCCCAAATCAGAAAAAGTTGGGACAGTATGGAAAACGCAAATAAAATAAGAAAGTAGTGATTTCTAAATTTACTTTGACTTGTATTTCATTGCAGACAATATGAACACAAAATATTTCATGTTTTGTCTGGTCAACTTCATGTCATTTGTAAATATACATCCTTTCCTGTCATTCAGACCTGCAACACATTCCAAAAAAAGTTGGGACAGGAGCAATTTAGGGCTAGTAATGAGGTAAATTGGTTAAATAATGATGTGATTTGAAACAGTTGATGTCAACAGGTGATTGTAATTATGATTTGGTACAAAAGCAGCATCCAAGAAAGGTCTAGTCCTTTAGGAGCAAAGATGGGCCGAGGATCGCCAGTTTGCCAACAAATACGTGAGAAAATTATTGAAATGTTTAAAAACAATGTTCCTCAAAGAAAGATAGGAAGATATTTGGATATTTCACCTTCAACAGTGCATAACATAATTAAAAGATTCAAGGAATCTGGAGGAATTTCAGTGCGTAAAGGACAAGGGCGCAAGCCTAAGCTGAACAACCGTGATCTCCGATCCCTCAGGTGGCACTGCATCAAGAATCGTCATTCATCTATAAGCGATATCACCACATGGGCTCAGGACTACTTTGGCAAACCTTTGTCAAGTACCACAATACGTAGTTACATCCACAAATGCCAGTTAAAACTGTACTGTGCCAAAAGGAAGCCCTATGTTAAACAGTGTCCAGAAGCGCCGTCGACTTCTCTTGGCTCAGGGGCATCTGGGATGGACCATCACACAGTGTAAACGTGTACTGTGGTCAGATGAATCAGTATTTCAGGTATTTTTTGGGAGGAATGGACGCCGTGTGCTTCGGACCAAAGAAGAAAAGGATCATCCAGACTGTTACCAGCAACAAGTCCAAAAGCCAGGGTCTGTCATGGTACGGGGTTGTGTCAGTGCCCTTGGCAAAGGTAACTTGCACTTCTGTGATGGAACCATTAATGCTGAAAAGTACATAGAGATTTTGGAGCACAATATGCTGCCTTCAAGAAGACATCTTTTCCAGGGACGTCCATGCATATTTCAACAAGACAATGCAAAACCATATTCTGCACACATTACAAAGTCCTGGCTGCGGAGGAAGAGGGTACGGGTACTTGACTGGCCTGCCTGCAGTCCCGACCGGTCTCCAATAGAGAATGTGTGGCGCATTTTGAAGCGCAAAATGCGACAACGAAGACCCCGTACTGTTGCCCACCTTAAGACTTGTTTGCAGGAAGAATGGGACAAAATTACACCTGAAACACTTCATCACTTGGTGTCTTCAGTCCCTAAACGTCTTTTAAGTGTTGTGAAAAGGAATGGCAACATTACAAAGTGGTAAATGCTTTACTGTCCCAACTTTTTTGGAATGTGTTGCAGGTCTGAATGACAGGAAAGGATGTATATTTACAAATGACATGAAGTTGACCAGACAAAACATGAAATATTTTGTGTTCCTATTGTCTGCAATGAAATACAAGTCAAAGTAAATTTAGAAATCACTACTTTCTTTTTTTATTTGCGTTTTCCATACTGTCTCAACTTTTTCTGATTTGGGGTTGTATAACAAAACAAAACAACAGGCACATACTCAACATCTCAAGATCCAATCAAAAGGGGGGGAGAGAGGGAAGGACAATAAAAACACAAAAGTCACTCCTTTATACAATCACGTATATCCAACAAAAAACACTGCCAAGCATCAATGGTCGAATGCCTGGCCCCACCGACTCGCGCTGTTGTACATTCAAACGTCACTATTTGCAGGAGGCTACGGATCCAATATGTTTTTCTACACATGTGTGGTGTAAACCAGTTCTGGATCATTGTCTTCTTCACAGCTGTAAAACCAGCAAACAACATTCTCTTTTGCATTGAATTAATACAGAGACCAGAATCATCATTAAGAAGACACAAACTTGGGTTAACAGACCAATCAATTCGCAGTAATGATGACAAAACCAGGTTTCCATGTGTCCATAAACTGATGACGACAGGACATTCCCAAAACATATGCAGAAAAGTGCCTGATGATGCAGTGTTACATATATGGCAGTTCAAATTTGACTGTAGTTTCATTTTAAATCTTTTGTAAGGAGTTATGTATGCTCTATGAATGACTTTGAAGTGAATAAGACGATGAGCCAGATTTTTAGATGTTAAACTGAGATTAGACCACACTCACTTGTGCCATAAAGGAGTACTGTTACAAAATTTGAAGGGTCCACCTATCCGACGTTCAACCGTTTTCCAGATTTGAATAGAATTAGCCACAATGGGACCAAATTTATAATTATCCCCTTTTTTTCCTGTGCCAGTAAATAAAATATCTTGAAGTCTATTTGGTTTAACCTTGTCAGTTTCAATCACCCTCCATGCAACTGTAGATTGAGGATCAACCCAATTATGAAGAGCCTTAAGCTGGAACGACCAATAATATAATTCAAAATTTGGTACAGCCAGTCCTCCTGCGTTATTAGGATGTTGTAATGTGGTAAGTTTAATTCTGGGACATTTATCATTCCAGATAAACTTAGAAATTATGGAGTTGATCTCCTTAAAGTAACCTGGAGGGGGAGAAAGTGGTAACATAGAGGAAAAAAAAAATTAAATCGAGGTAACAAATTCATCTTAACAGTGGAGTCCTTCCTGTAACAAATCCGGCCTCTGTGGTTCCCCCTGATCGTCAACAGAGGTCGCCATAACCCGAGTATTGACTTCTCTCTCCGAACTCCATTTCCCATCATCCCGTACCAGGACTCTGATTGCTAGTCCACCTGATGCTCATCTATGGGACTACTTAAGCCACACACACACACACACATTCATCGCGAAGTCTTGTATTGCCCCGGCTGACATTTCTGAGCGTTCTCATCTTTCTCTGTTGGATTATTGTGTTTTGACTCTGGACTGTTTCTCTCATTTTGGATTGTTATCTGCCTGCCTTTTGACCCTCTTGCCTGCCTTGATACTACTCTGCTCTTGTCTCTCCTCTGATATCCCTGTTACCGTTACCGACCATTGCCTGTACGACTGTGTTAACTTTTATTAAAGCTGCAAATGGATCCCCACTCCGTTGACTCATCATTACAGAAGACTTTGCCTGAACTTGATCCAGCAGCAGTCTACAGACTCTCTACTGAAGTCTCTGCTCAAGCCAACATGCTGGTCGCTCATCAACAACAGCTAGCACGCCTCACGTCTCTCACGGAGGAGTTGGTTACGACTTTACAAGCATTTCGGCTATCTACATCTGAGTCTGCCCCGCCACCGCCACCAGTGGACCCAGCCCCTCAAGCACCGCCTCCGAGTCACTCCATGGCCAGTCCCCGCTTAGCTTACCCAGAGAAATTCGACGGCACCCCAGCTAAATGTAAGGGATTTTTGCTACAATGCTCCTTGTTTGTCTCACAACAACCTGTGTTATATCCCACTGAAGAAAGTTGTAATGCTTTTTTATGCTCTCTCTTGACTGGTAAAGCATTAGACTGGGTTACCGCAGTGTGGAATTTCAATCGTCCAGCCTTTACCTCGTTTGAAAGTTTTTTGCAGTGCTTTCGAGCGGTTTTTGATCTCCCTGAGGGAGGAGATGGAGCGGGTGAACAGATTCTCACATTGAAACAAGGGAGAAATTGCTCTGGCTTTTCACACACTGGCTGCACAAACTGGATGGCCTGATGACCCTTTAAAGTTGCATTTTCGCAGGGGACTGAGGTCGGAGTTGCAGACTGAACTTGCTTGTCGAGACAAGGGAAAAACTTTGGATCAACTAATTGATCTTGCCATTCGCATCGACAATATGATTTGCTCTAGGAGACCCAGCAGGGGTTCTACTTTCGGTTCACCAAGCCCTCCGGTTGTTCCTGAGCAAGAGGCCATGCAGGTGGGACACGCACGCATCTCTCCTGAGGAAAGAGATCGTCGGTATCGTCAAAACCTTTGTATCTACTGTGGCCAAGCCGGTCATGTGAAAGTCTCCTGTCCCACTAGACCCAAGCAGCATGCTTCCTCTGTGGTGAGTCAGTCATTTCATTCATCAAAATGTGTCAAAGTGTCAGTTAAACTAGCCGTTGGTGATCGTGTGATAGAGACAATGGCTTTAATCGATTCTGGAGCTGCAGGGAATTTTATTGATGCTGACTTTGCCAAAATGTATGACTTACCTCTCATACCCTGTAAATCTCCCTTGGCAGTGGCTGCGCTATGATGGAAAACGCTCTAGGGGCGCTGGTCAGGTCAGCACACCACCAGTGTACATCTGCTTAACCACCGGCGTCTTGCATTCAGAAATTCATTTGTTTCTTCATCATACAAGCTCCCAACATCCAGTTGTTCTTGGACTCCCCCTGGCTTCAACTACACGAACCCCAGTCTCATGGACGAAGGGTCAAATCCTCACTGGTCAACAAAGTGTTACACACAGGGTCATTCAGATTTTGGAACCATCGTTAATTGAAGCAGCCACAGTCAAATTGGATCCCTTGCACTCCACCAACATCCTTTCTGACTATGCTGATCTAGCTGAATCATTCAGCAAGGCCAAAGCTACTCAACTTCCCCCACATCCTGTACATTGTTCGGTTCCGGTAACGTTAGCGCCCCCGCAGCAGGGCAACTGGGTGACTGTGAGGCAGCATAGTCGCGGGTCAAAACACTGCTCTTCCGTTCCGATCAGAACATCAAACAGGTTCTCCCCACTCAGTGATGCACCCACTGAGAAACCTGGTGAAATTGCTCTAGTTATTGGCGATTCTATTGTACGGAACGTGAAAATAGAGACACCAGCCATATGTAATATGCTCTGAACCCCTCCCTGCCTACCGGGGTGATGAGATTCATAGCAGACTGTCATCATTAAATGGCTGGATGTCTAAGTGGTGCCCGCAAAACAACATAGGTTTTATAGACAATTGGACGAGTTTTTGGGGCAGACCTGACCTGTTGAAAAGAGATGGTGTTCATCCCTCCTGGGGTGGTGCCGCTATTCTCTCTAGAAATTTGGCACATAGTCTTAGAGTTCATACTTGACTAACTGGAGCCCAGGTCAGGAAGCAGACAGACTGGCTAAACCGACCGTCTGCTAGCCGCCTCACGTCACAGAAGTCAGTTAATTCTCAGCACATAGAGACTCCTTCACCTAGATATCACACTATAGAGATTGTGTCTGTTCCCCGAACTAGAAAATACAGAAAACGTCCAAACCAATTTATGAGTAACCATTTAATTGATGTTCAACAAATAAAAAATGTTTACAATACACAGAAACAATTGATAAAACTTGGTTTACTGAATATCAGGTCCCTTTCTACAAAAGCACTTTTTGTAAATGATTTGATTAATGATCATAACCTAGATTTGCTCTGTTTGACAGAAACATGGCTAAAACCAGATGAATACATTATTTAAAATGAGTCCACCCCCCAAGATTACTGTTACAAAAATGAGCCGCGTCCAAAAGGTAAAGGGGGAGGTGTTGCTACAATTTATAACAATATTCTCAGTATTTCTCAGAAGACAGGCTTTAAGTATAACTCCTTTGAAGTAATGGTGCTTCATATAAAATTATCTAGAGAAAAAAGTATTAATGATAAATCCCCCGTGACATTTGTACTGGTCTGTGGATGATGCAGTCAACATGGGATTGCACTACATCCTCCAACATCTAGACAAACCAGGGACCTATGCAAGGATCCTGTTTGTGGACTTCAGCTCCGCTTTCAACACCATCATCCCGGACACCCTTCAGAATAAACTGACACAGCTCTCCGTCCCCACCTCCATCTGTCAGTGGATCACCAGCTTCCTGACAGACAGGCAGCAGCTAGTGAGGCTGGGAAAATTCTCATCCAACACCTGCACCATCAGCACTGGAGCTCCTCAGGGTTGTGTTCTCTCCCCACTGCTCTTCTCCCTCTACACCAACGACTGCACCTCTAAAGACCCCTCTGTCAAACTCCTGAAGTTTGCAGACGATACCACACTCATCGGCCTCATCCAGGACGGTGACGAGTCTGCTTACAGACAGGAGGTTAAGGAGCTGGCTGTCTGGTGCAGTCTAAACAACCTGGAGCTCAACACGCTTAAAACTGTGGAGATGATCGTGGACTTCAGGAGAAACCCCCAGCTCTCCCCCCACTCACTATCATGAACAACTCTGTGAATGCAGTGGAGTCATTCAGGTTCCTGGGAACCACCATCTCTCAGGACCTGAAGTGGGACACTCACATCGACTCCATCGTGAAAAAGGCCCAGCAGAGAATGTACTTTCTTCGTCAACTGAAAAAGTTCAACCTGCCACAGGTGCACATGACACAGTTTTACTCTGCTGTTATTGAGTCGGTTCTGTGCTCTTCTATAACTGTATGGTTTGGGTCAGCCAGCAAATCAGATATAAGAAGACTGCAGCGGACTGTTAGGACAGCAGAAAGGATCATTGGTGTGCACCTGCCCAGCCTTCAGGATTTGTACTACTCCAGAGTGAAGAAACGGGCAGGTAACATCATCACAGACCCCTCTCACCCTGGACACGACCTGTTTGCGCTTCTCCCGTCAGGCAGACGCTACAGATCTCTGTGCACTAGAACATCTAGGCATAAAAACAGTTTTTTCCCCTATGCCATCTCCAGCCTAAACCACTAACACAGGAATTATTACCTGTGTTCTGTAATTCTCTAACCCTAATTCTTGCCTGTAAATTCCATCCCCCCATCTCAAATTATTCACTCTCTCTAGAACTATGTAAATATGTATGCATAATTTTCTATACAGCTGTATATATAGAGTAAATAAGGCACAAATCTGTACATAAATCTTCTGTTCCAGATTCAGACACATTATTATTATTATTATTACTATTAAGGCTTATTTAAATGTTCTGTTCTCATGTCAGATATGTATGTTTATATGTATGTATGTATGTATGTATGTATGTACCAAGAGCTTCTTAAAAACCAGAACAAATTCCTCGTGTGTTTGCACACACTTGGCGAATAAAGCTGATTCTGATTCTGATTCTGATTCTGATTCTACTGTATACAGGCCACCAGGGCACCATACAGACTTTATTAAAGAATTTGCTGATTTTCTATCAGAGTTAGTGCTGGCTGCAGATAAAGTCTTAATTGTTGGCGATTTTAATATCCATGTTGATAATGAAAAAGATGCATTAGGATCAGCATTCATAGACATTCTGAACTCTATTGGGGTTAGACAACACGTTTCAGGACCTACTCATAGTCAAAATCATACTCTAGATTTAATACTGTCACATGGAATTGATGTTAATGGTGTTGAAATTCTGCAGCAAAGCGATGATATATCAGATCATTATCTAGTCTTGTGTAAACTCCATATAGTTAAAGCTGTAAATTCAACTCCTTCTTATAAATATGGTAGAACGATCACTTCTACCACAAAAGACTGCTTTGTAAGTAATCTTCCTGATTGTAAGTAATCTTTGTAATCTTTGACTGCTTTGTAAGTAATCTTCCTGATAATACTGATTTATCTCAATTCCTTAGCATATCCAACAGCTCAGAACAACTTGATGATGTAACAGAAACTATGAACTCTCTCTTTTCTAGCACCTTAGATACAATTGCTCCTTTACGCTTAAGGAAGATTAAGGAAAAGAGTCCAACACCGTGGTATAATGAGCACACTCGCACTCTAAAGAGAGCAGCCCGGAAAATGGAGCGCAGCTGGAGGAAAACAAAACTAGAGGTATTTCGTTTAGCCTGGCGGGAAAGTACCCTATCCTACAGAAAAGCTTTAAAAACTGCTAGATCTGATTACTTTTCGTCTCTTTTAGAACAAACCCCAGGTATTTATTCAATACAGTGGCAAAATTAACAAAAAATAAAGCATCAACAGGTGTTGACATTTCCCAACAGCACAGCAGTAATGATTTTATGAACTACTTTACTTCCAAGATTGATACTATTAGAGATCAAATTGTAACCATGCAGCCGTCAGCTATATTATCACATCAAATAGTGTACTATAGATCCCTTGAGGAACAATTCCACTCATTCTCTACTATAGGAGAGGAAGAATTGTATAAACTTGTTAATTCATCTAAACCAACAACATGTATGTTAGACCCTATTCCATCTAAACTACTAAAAGAGGTGCTTCCAGAAGTCATAGATCCTCTTTTGGCTATTATTAATTCGTCATTGTCATTAGGATATGTCCCCAAAAACTTTAAATTGGCTGTTATTAAGCCCCTCATTAAAAAACCACAACTTGACCCCAAAGATCTAGTTAATTACAGACCGATCTCGAATCTCCCTTTTCTGTCAAAGATATTAGAGAAGATTGTATCCTCACAATTATATTCCTTCTTAGAGAAAAATGATATCTGTGAGGATTTCCAGTCAGGATTTAGACCGTATCATAGTACTGAGACTGCTCTCATTAGAGTTACTAATGATCTGCTCTTATCATCTGATTGTGGTTGTATCTCTCTATTAGTTCTACTGGATCTTAGCGCTGCGTTCGACACTATCGATCACAACATTCTTTTGAATAGACTAGAAAACTTTGTTGGCATTAATGGAAGTGCATTAGCATGGTTCAAATCGTACTTATCTGACCGCCATCAATTCGTAGCAGTGAATGAAGAGGTATCCTATCGATCACAAGTGCAGTATGGAGTTCCTCAAGGCTCAGTACTAGGGCCGTTACTTTTCACGCTTTACATGTTACCCTTGGGAAATATCATTAGGAAACACGGGTTAGCTTTCACTGTTATGCTGATGATACTCAGCTCTATATTTCTTCATGGCCTGGTGAAACACACCAAATTGAGAAACTTATGGAATGCATAGTTGATATAAAAAACTGGATGACGAGTAATTTCTTACTGTTAAATTCTGAAAAAACAGAGGTGTTACTTATCGGACCTAAAACCCCCACAAGTAATAACCTAGAACATTGTCTAACACTTGATGGCTGCTCTGTAAATTCTTTGTCATCAGTCAGGAACCTAGGTGTGCTATTTAACCTGTTAACCAGCACCCCCCATATTGGGAATCACAGCTGAAAATGACTAACTAACTTAAAATGGTAACAGCTCCTAACTTCAATTGTGGTGTCTTTGGAAAGAAGACCCTTTGGCCTTTACTATCCATCATCCAGAGTTGATAATGCTCAAAAATATAAGAAGTTATAGACACTGAAGTGCCTTGATAAAAATTGTACCACACTGATTTTTTTTTTATTTCATATAAAAAACATGAAATCAGTCCTGGAGCAATCCAGAAAAGTAATGGGTTGAAAGTCACATGTCTCATGAGTTTATATTTCAAATCTGAAGAAGATACCATGAAAAATGAGATTCCTGCAGACATTTTTCTAGTCCCCCCCCCCCCCCCCCCCCCCGTTTGAGGAAAAATATTTACCAAATTATTGAAGAGTTCTACTACAAACTATTTAGTCATTATACATGCCACTGCAGTTTTTCAATTATAAAACTGTATACAGAATCTTAGACATCGTATAAGTGATTTATTTGAGCACTAGAATAATACAATAATAATAATTTTTGAGTGATGAAAAAAAAAACAATAATAATAAAAAAAAATAACTTAATTACATACTGATTTCCTGACAAACAGTTGCTCTCCTGCTCATACATTAGTAATCACATGCTGACGATCATTCATACAGATGCTAATCAGACTGATGGCTGCCCAATATAGTCAATATTCACATTATAATGGCCTTTTATATAGACTGCATTCACACTGATATCTGTGAACAGTCAGTAATTACATGCTGATTATCAGCCATACGGATGTTAATCACACAGATACAGGCACATTCTCCACAAAACACACAAACATATATGAAAACTGCTGAAGAAGAAAAAAAAAAGTTTTTTCTTTTGTTTTTATTGTGCTAAAAAGATCGCTAAGTTACGCCCCCATCAGATGACAGGTGCGTCACAGCGTGCGTCACGCGTCGTCGCGAGGGAGCGCCAGAATTCAAATAATCAATCTTCCGTGTATCTTTGAATTTATTTTTTTTGATGATTTCATTCTGTTTGGGACATTGTCTGCTACAAAATCATGCTGTTTTTTTTACCACCAAGATGCTGTTTTTGAGCGTAATTTGTTCCATAACGGACACAAACAATAACTCTCCCTGAAGAGATGAGACGTAAACAAAGGATTAACGATCTAAATTACAGCGTTGTTGTTTCTTTGGACTAAAAGTGCTCGATGGAATGTTGTTCACTGGACCCTTATCTTTCAAACTAAACCAGGATTTACAGCAGTGGATACGTTTGAGAGTCGTTATCAGGATGAATATGGTATGTACTGCGGTTTTTTTTAACATGTTTTCATGTGTACTGCTTACACAAATTTAGCAAATACATTCCGTATAAGCTTTCTATCGAAAAACAGAGATCTGTCGTCGATGCTAGAGGCTTAGACCTTCAAAATGATATATAGTTTGTCAAGATTAATTTTGTCCTGTTTTACTTTATCTTTTTGAAAACAATGACGTGTGCAAACAAAGAGCTCTCAGTGCGCCCGCGTCCTGGTGCAGGTTAACAGGTTAATAGTAATCTCTCCTTTGACAGCCACGTTTCTAGCATTTGTAGAACTGCATTTTTTCATCTTAAAAATATATCTAAACTGAGACCTATGCTCTCATTGTCAAATGCAGAAATATTAATTCATGCGTTTATGACCTCAAGGTTAGATTATTGTAATGCTTTATTGGGTGGTTGTTCTGCACGCATAATAAACAAATTACAGATGGTTCAAAATGCAGCAGCTAGAGTTCTTACTAGAACCAGGAAGTATGAGCACATTAGCCCGGTTCTGTCAACACTGCACTGGCTCCCTACTAAACATCGTATAGATTTTAAAATCTTGTTAATTACTTATAAAGCCCTGAATGGTTTAGCTCCTCAGTACTTGAGCGAGCTCTTATCGCATTATAGTCCTTCACGTCCGCTGCGTTCTCAAAACTCTGGCCATTTGATAATACCTAGAATATCAAAATCAACTGCGGGCGGCAGATCTTTTTCCTATTTAGCTCCCAAACTCTGGAACAATCTACCAAACACTGTTCGGGAGGCAGACACACTCTGTCAGTTTAAATCTAGATTAAAGACCCATCTCTTTAACCTGGCGTACACATAACACACTAATACACTTATATTATTCAAATCCGTTAAAGGATTGTTAGGCTGCATTAATTAGATCAACCGGAACCGGGAACACTCCCCATAACACATGATGTACTTGTTACATCATAAAAATATTGATATCTACGCTAATACTAGTCTGTTTCTTTCTTATTCTGTTTCTTAGTCCGTGTCTGGATCAGATGGTGGATTGGCGCCGGGAGATGATGTCTGCGGCCCAGATTGTCGGCGGAGGCCGGACCCCTGGATGAGCCCCGGGGACATAATCCCAGTGAAGACCTCGACTTAAAATACAATAAAACTAAAAATAAAACAAATAACTAAAAATATAATAAAATACCTAACTACATAATAATATTATTGTTAGAAATTGCAACAATATTAAAATAGAATTATAAAACATTTAAAGTCTTAATTAAAACAATAAATAAACAATAATATCCTGGCCAGAGGAGAACTGGCCCCCCGACTGAGCCTGGTTTCTCCCAAGGTTTTTTTTTCTCCATTCTGTCTCAGAGGGAGTTTTGGTTCCTTGCCGCTGTCGCCTCTGGCTTGCTCAGTTGGGGACACTTAATTTCTAGCGATTATCGTCTATTGGATTTCACAGATACTATTTAAACTATACTGAGCTAGACAATGACATCTCTGAATTCAATAATGAAATGCCTTTAACTGAAAATTGAGTGTTTAATCTTATTATTATACATTACTGACACTCTATCCTCCAACTTGATACCGTTAAGTGCTTTGACACAATCTGTATTGTTAAAAGCGCTATATAAATAAAGGTGACTTGACTTGACTTGACATCGGTCCAGCGACTGTGCCATCGAGCTACTCCCAGGCACCACACCCCCCAAGGGTCGGATCTTTCCTCTCTCACAACCAGAAACTGAGTCCATGAAAACCTACATAGAGGAGGAACTAGCTAAAGGCTTCATTGTTCCATCCACGTCTCCTGCCTCTGCTGGATTCTTCTTTGTCAAGAAGAGAGATGGGACACTTCGGCCTTGTATTGATTATAGAGGGTTAAATGATATAACCGTTAAATTCCGGTACCCTCTACCTCTGGTCCCTCCAGCTCTTGAACAGCTCCGTTCAGCCAAATGTTTCACTAAGCTCGATCTGCACAACGCTTACAATTTGATTCGCATCAGAGAAGAGGATGAGTGGAAGATGGCCTTCTCTACCACGTCTGGGCACTATGAGTACCGGGTTATGCTGTTCGGGCTTGTCAACAGTCCTTCTGTCTTTCAAACATTCATAAATGATGTGTTCCGTGACATGCTTAATAGATGGGTCATCGTCTACATGGATGACATCCTCGTCTACTCTGACTCCCTAGAGACACACATTAGCCATGTCCGAGCTGTTTTACAACGTTTAATCTCCTACCAGTTATATGCTAAAGCAAAGAAATGTGAGTTTCACCAGACTTCCACCACGTTCCTGGGATATGTAGTCAGCCCTGAAGGAGTGGCAATGGATGACCATAAAGTGCAAGCTGTATTGAACTGGCCCAAACCAATGACTGTCAAGGAGATGCAGAGATTCCTCGGCTTTGCTAATTTTTACAGACGTTTCATCAGAGACTTCAGCTCCATCGCAGCCCCTTTAACGTCAATGACTAAGAGGAAGGGAAATTGCTTATTCTGGTCACCAGCAGCTGACCAAGCATTTTGTCACCTCAAGGAACGTTTCTCCACTGCACCCATACTGCATCACCCTGACCCTGAACGTGAGTTTGTGGTAGAGATAGATGCCTCCAGCACAGGCGTGGGGGCAGTTCTTTCACAACGTCATGGCAGTCCACCCAAGCTTTTCCCCTGTGCCAATTTCTCACGCAAACTAAATCAAGCCGAACAGAACTATGATGTGGGAAACCGTGAACTACTAGCAATGAAGGCAGCTTCTGAGGAGTGGCAACACTGGCTTGAGGGATCCAAATTTCCCTTCTCAGTTCTAACTGACCATCGCAATCTTGAATATCTCCGCAGCGCAAAGAGGCTCAATCACAGACAGGCTAGGTGGGCTCTTTTCTTCACACGGTTCCAGTTCACAGTAACTTATCGTCCTGGTTCCAAGAACACCAAAGCAGATGCACTCTCTCGCCAATTCGAGTCAACACTTCAACCTCTTTCACCTGATCCCATCTTACCTACCACTCTCATTGTGGCTCCTGTCTAGTGGGATGTCATGACTGAGATAGCGGAGACGCAGGGCACAGATCCCGTACCTGCTGAATGTCCACCCAATAGGACATTTGTACCTCCTTCCTTGAGGACCCGAGTCATTCAACAAGTTCATGACCTTCCCAGTTCCGGGCATCCGGGAATAACTGCATCTATCCAACTTCTCTTAAATAAATTCTGGTGGTCCACACTTCGCACTGATGTCATTACATTCATTAAGAATTGTGTAACCTGCAACACTTCCAAATCCTCTAAACAGATGCCTGCAGGTTTGCTACAACCATTACCCGTTCCTCAGAGACCCTGGTCCCACATTGCCATAGACTTTATCACTGACCTTCCCAACTCCAAAGGCAATACCACCATTCTCACTGTCATTGATCGCTTCTCCAATTCCTGTCGTCTCATACCCTTACCCAAATTACCCACAGCCCTAGAAACCGCAGAGGTTTTATACAGTTATGTATTCCGTTTCTATGGCCTTCCAGATGATATTGTCTCTGACAGAGGTCCTCAATTCACCTCTCGTGTATGGATAGCCTTCTTCAACTTCCTCAATATCAACATCAGTCTTACCTCTGGCTATCATCCTGAATCTAATGGACAAACTGAACAAGATCAAGAGATCACTCGTTTCCTAAGATCCTACTGTCACCGCAATCAGGCTGATTGGAGTAGATATCTCTTCTGGGAAGACTATGCACAAAATTCTCTTTGCAAACCATCTACCGGACTCACACCCTTCCAATGCGTACTTGGATTCCAACCACCTCTCTTTCCCTGGTCCGGGGAACCCTCAGAATTACCTGCAGTCAATGACTGGCTAAGGAGGAGTGAAATTACCTGGAACGAGGCTCATACTCATCTCCAACATGCTGTCAGAAGACAGAAGGAGCAAGCCGATCGTCGCCGACTTCCAAACCCTGAGTATGTTCCGGGATCATGGGTTTGGCTCTCCACTCGGGATCTTCGGCTCCGACTACCCTGCCGTAAACTAAGTCCCAGGTACGTGGGTCCATTCAAAGTCATTAAACAGATAACTCCTGTTTCTTATCGTTTAGCTTTACCACCTCAATATCGTATCTCACCTACCTTTCATGTCTCCCTGCTCAAGGCCGCTGGTGCTCCGAGAAGGGCGGACGACCTAGATGAGGCCCGGAACCAGGGTCCCCCTCCCCTCATCATCGATGGTGAGGAGGCATATCAGGTTCAGGAGATTCTTGACTCTCGGCGCCGGGGAGGAGTTCTTCAATATCTCGTCGACTGGGAGGGGTATGGACCGGAGGAAAGGTCCTGGGTCGATGCCAAGGACATTCTTGACCCATCTCTTACCACTGACTTTCACAAGATTTATCCGGACAAACCAGCCCCCCGTCCTCGTGGAAGACCCCGGCCTCTAAGAATTACTCTCAAGAACACTGCTAAGAATTGACTTAACCCTCTGGGGACTGAGGTGATTTTGGGGCCGTTGAGATGTTTTGACATGTCCTGATATTTGTGCTTATTTCAGCTACTTATAACATACTAATGACCAACATGTATTTGTTTTTGTATTCAACACAAACCTTGCTACAATATTATGTGACCAAGATGGATGTACATGTTTGTATTTTTTTAGAAAAAAAAAATATTATGCGTGGTTTTTAGCTGAAATAAGGCCATAAAACCCACACTAAATAGTCCTGAATAAGACTTTAGAGTAATCAGTCTTGTCGGCTAGAATATTTACTTCACAATTAAGTGAGAATCATTCTGCTTACTCATTCACAGAAAACAATATATTGATTAAATTTTTTTAAGACATGTTTTGTGATTGAAAGCCTGTATGCGAGGGAGTGACAATGTCCTTGAATATTAAGTGATTCTCACCTGAGACACAAAGGGCCCTCCCCTAAAGGCTGCTAATGGCCCATCAGTGTGACTGACTTTGAGGCAGGTAAGAGAGAATGTGAGGAGATTGAACAAATGTTTTTTTTTAATTATTTGTATTTTATTTACAACACCATATAATCAAAACATACATAATGAAGGTCAAAGACACATTATTGTGCACACTGATCTAACCACAGAGATGTGAACAGACTTTGAGCCATTCCTGCAACAGATTCTGTTCAACAAGTGACAAGTAAATCATGCCTGATATTTACGTGTGTTATTTGAGTGTTTCTGCTACTTTCCATGGATTCAAGAAGAAAAAAAACATAATCAGTGGTCAAGGAGCTTGTTTTACCATATAATATCAGTGTAGTTGGACATCTGGGCCCGTATTTATCAAGCCTCTAAGAATTACTCTCAAGAACACTGTTAAGTATTGACTTAAGTGGAAAAAAATTCTTGGCTCAAAGCTGCGATTAAAAGTTAGTTATCATCTCAGTCGTACTTTAAGCGAAGTGTAGGACTAAATCTTAAGTGTCAGTCTTAGAGATGATTCACGACACTTTGCTGTGCCACAAACGGGATTTTGGATGATGACATATGCATGGACCAATCACTGAATAGATTTCCTTAATATTCTCAGATAAATTTACATTGAATGGTTAAATTCCTAATAGGAGTTTACATTCAACACACATTTGACAATAAAGACTTTTCAAGAGAACACATTATGGCAAGGAAACGAAGCATCATCACAACTTAATTTAGGGTGCCGATAGACGATAGTAAAGTGTATCGACAGTTGCTGATGCCTTTGACGACAGCGAGACGATTATTATTATTATTATTATCCGTCAAAAATAGACTTTAATCTTTAGTGATGCAGCGCGGAGAGCCGCTTCAGAAACTTGCCACGGCGCGGCTGATCAGCTCCGGTGGCTGTGGAGCTGTGGAGCTGTAACACGCAGCAGACGCGTGCAGTGTAAATAAGGGGTAAGAGATTTATTCATCATACAGTGTAGATCGCATAATACTCGCGCTAGACTGAAGTCAGTTATGATGTTGTTTGGTAATGTAAATGTTCTTTGCTCGTTTTGAATAACTGAGGAAATGTAACTTGTTTGATTAACTGCTCGTCGCCAAACATTTCAAAGACATTCCTCCTCTCCTGAAAGATTTGCGCACGTCTCTGTCTCTTCAGCGCCATCACAAGCCCCTGCTGGCAACTCCTAACCACTTGAGAGACCTCTCCAGCTGTCTTAAATAACTGGGAGAGTAAGAGTGATTCTTAGCTTTAAGAAATTTGATAACTTGCTTTTATACTTAAGTTTTAAAGTAGGAGTAAATTTCATGAATTCTCAGCACTTAAGACTAAAATGGCACTTTGAGAAGCTTGATAAATACGGGCCCTGATGTTGATACAGCACTCTGAGGAAAACAGTTTGAAGAAAGTCATCAGGATTCATCATCTGTGGTGCAGGTATCTGATTCAATAAAATACAAACCAAAAAAAAACAAACATTTGTGAGCATGTTAATATCAGGAGCATCTTTTTATATATATATATATATATATGTTTTATAGACTCACGCATGCTTTGTACTATCGTAAACAAAAAAATACATTTTATATCTGAGAAACTAATTATGATTGTTTAGAAAAAACGAACTATGATTTTGTAGTCATATAGCCTAGTATGTATGGCTTTGTACTACAAAAGATGTACTTTGTACTATAAAAAAAGGATATTTTATATCTGAGAAACTAATTATTATAGTTTAGCACGCTATTCAATCCATTTGTGAACATTAAACATTTTTCTAAACATTGTAGCATTCATCATGTTGTCGTTTGGGAAAAAAATAAACGCGTTCAAGTTTGAGTCACAATAACACGTTAACTAATGCAAAAAAAAGAAACATTACTTACTCATCAGGGCCCGTATGTATCAAGCTTCTCAAAGTGCCATTTTAGTCTTAAGTGCTGAGAATTCATGAAATTTACTCCTACTTTCAAACTTAAGTATAAAAGCAAGTTATCAAATTTCTTAAAGCTAAGAATCACTCTTACTCTCCCAGTTATTTAAGACAGCTGGAGAGGTCTCTCAAGTGGTTAGGAGTTGCCAGCAGGGGCTTGTGATGGCGCTGAGGAGACAGAGATGTGCGCAAATCTTTCAGGAGAGGAGGAATGTCTTTGAAATGTTTGGTGACGAGCAGTTAATGAAACAAGTTACATTTCCTCAGTTTTTCAAAACGAGCAAAGAACATTTACATTACCAAACAACATCATAACTGACTTCAGCCTAGCGCGAGTATTATGCGATCTACACTGTATGATGATATCTCTTACCTCTTATTTACACTGCACGCGTCTGCTGCGCGTTACAGCTCCACGGCCACCGGAGCTGATCAGCTGCGCCGTGGCAAGTTTCTGAAGCCGCTCTCCGCGCTGCATCACTAAAGATTAAAGTCTATTTTTGACGGATAATAATAATAATAATAATCGTCTCGCTGTCGTCAAAGGCATCAGCAACAGTCGATACACTATACTATCATCTATCGGCACCCTAAATTAAGTTGTGATGATGCTTCGTTTCCTTGCCATAATGTGTTCTCTTGAAAAGTCTTTATTGTCAAATGTGTGTTAAATGTAAACTCCTATTAGGAATTTATTAACCAGTCAATGTGAATTTATCTGAGAATATTCTTAATTAAGGAAATCTATTCAGTGATTGGTCCATGCATATGTCGTCATCCAAAATCCCATTTGTGGCAGAGCAAAGTGTCGTGAATCATCTCTAAGACTGACACTTAAGATTTAGTCCTACACTTTGCTTAAACTACGACTGAGATGATTGATAACTAACTTTTAATCGCAGCTTTGAGCCAAGAATTTTTTTCCACTTAAGTCAATTCTTAGCAGTGTTCTTGAGAGTAATTCTTAGAGGCTTGATAAATACGGGCCCAGGACTCTGATTGCTAGTCCACCTGATGCTCATCTATGGGACTACTTAAGCCACACACACACACACACACATTCATCGCAAAGTCTTGTATTGCCCTGGCTGACATTTCTGAGCGTTCTCATCTTTCTCTGTTGGATTATTGTGTTTTGACTCTGGACTGTTTCTCTCGTTTTGGATTGTTATCTGCCTGCTTTTTGACCCTCTTGCCTGCCTTGATACTCTGCTCTTGTCTCTCCTCTGATATCCCTGTTACCGTTACCGACCATTGCCTGTACGACTGTGTTAACTTTTATTAAAGCTGCAAATGGATCCCCACTCCGTTGACTCATCATTACACTTCCTTGGAGAGAGACTTTAAGATTCTTCCATCTTTGAATGTCATTTTTGACCTTAACTAAAATGTTATTAAAATTGTCTCTGGCAATCTTATGAATGTTTTTATATATGGTAATGCCCAAATAGATGAAAGATTCCTTAATAGGGATAAATGAGGGAATAGAAGAATTAACCTTAACATTGTTAATTGGCATTAAAGCAGATTTGCTCCAATTTATTTTATATCCTGATAGGCTACTAAAATGATCAAATTCCTTAATTATACTAGGGACTGAAACATCAAAGTGGTCTAAATATAGAATAATATCATCAGCGTATAATGAAATACTATGATTATGATCATGAATCTTAATCGATACTTCAGATTTCCTGATGGCTTGCGCTAAGGGTTCAAGAGATGGACAAAACAATAAGGGGGAAAGTGGACACCCCTGCCTCGTTCCCCGCTGTAAAGGGAATGAGGGGGAAATAATATTACCAGTTATGACTGATGCTGCAGGTGAGAGGTATAATGTCTTAATCATAGAAATGAAGTGTTCACTGAAGCCGAAACATTGCAGAACTGCCCACATATAATTCCACTCTAGCCTGTCAAAGGCTTTTTCTGCATCAAGTGAAAAGACCGCACAAGGTGTTGGGTGGGAGTCTGCAAAGTCAAGAATATGAAGGAGTCGACGCATATTGTCAGACGCATTGTGCCCTTGATGAAACGGGTTTGGTCCTCCTTGATCAGACTATGAATTACCTTCTCCATACGAGAAGCAAAAACTTTAGCATAGATTTTTAGATCACATGGGATAAGCGAAATCGGTCTGTAGCTGGAACAATCTAATGGATCTTTCCCTTTTTTAAGAAGTAATGAAATCAGTGATGTTTTTTGATCTCTATGAAATACCCCATGTTCAATTGCAAAATTAAATTAATTAAGCATAAGTGTCCCTACCAAATCCCAAATTTCTAAAAATAGTTCAGGGGGGAGACCATCTAGACACGGCGATTTGCCCTTTTGAAGGCTTTTTATAGAGACGTGGAGTTCCTCCAAACTTAATGGGGCCTCAAAAAGATTCTATATCCATCTGTAAGATCCGGGGCAGTTCCAATTGATCTAAATACTGCAAATAATTGGTTCATCAAAATCTGTTTCGGCTTTATACAGATTTGTGTAAAAACCTTTAACCCTCAAGGGACTGAGGTGATTTTGGGGCCCTTGAGATGTTTTGACATGTCCTGATATTTGTGCTTATTTCAGCTACTTATAACATACTAATGACCAACATGTATTTGTTTTTGTATTCAACACAAACCTTGCTACAATATTATGTGACCAAGATGGATGTACATGTTTGTATGTTTTTAGAAAAAAAATATTATGCGTGGTTAGTAAGTTTTGGGAAAAAAAATGTAGCTGAAATAAGGCCATAAAACCCACACTAAATAGTCCTGAATAAGACTTTAGAGTAATCAGTCTTGTCGGCTAGAATATTTACTTCACAATTAAGTGAGAATCATTCTGCTTACTCATTCACAGAAAACAATATATTGATTAAATTTTTTTAAGACATGTTTTGTGATTGAAAGCCTGTATGCGAGGGAGTGGCAATGGCCTTGAATATTAAGTGATTCTCACCTGAGACACAAAGGGCCCTCCCCTAAAGGCTGCTAATGGCCCATCAGTGTGACTGACTTTGAGGCAGGTAAGAGAGAATATGAGGAGATTGAACAAATGTTTTTTTTAATTATTTTTATTTTATTTACAACACCGTATAATCAAAACATACATAATGAAGGTCAAAGACACATTATTGTGCACACTGATCTAACCACAGAGATGTGAACAGACTTTGAGTCATTCCTGCAACAGATTCTGTTCAACAAGTGACACAAGTAAATCATGCCTGATATTTACGTGTGTTATTTAAGTGTTTCTGCTACTTTCCATGGATTCAAGAAGAAAAAAACATAATCAGTGGTCAAGGAGCTTGTTTTACCATATAATATCAGTGTAGTTGGACATCTGATGTTGATACAGCACTCTGAGGAAAACAGTTTGAAGAAAGTCATCAGGATTCATCTGTGGTGCAGGTATCTGATTCAATAAAATACAAACCAAAAAAAACAAACATTTGTGAGCATGTTAATATCAGGAGCATCTTTTTATATATATGTTTTATAGACTCACGCATGCTTTGTACTATCGTAAACAAAAAAATACATTTTATATCTGAGAAACTAATTATTGTTGTTTAGAAAAAACGAACTATGATTTTGTAGTCATATAGCCTAGTATGTATGGCTTTGTACTACAAAAGATGTACTTTGTACTATAAAAAAAGGATATTTTATATCTGAGAAACTAATTATTATAGTTTAGCACGCTATTAAATCCATTTGTGAACATTAAACATTTTTCTAAACATTGTAGCATTCATCATGTTGTCGTTTGGGAAAAAAATAAACACGTTCAAGTTTGAGTCACAATAACACGTTAACTAAGGTTTATTGGTTATTGGCTGTGCTGAGCAGAAGCCGGCCTCAGCTGTTTTCACTGTAGTCTCCTAGACCATATTTATTTGACGTCAGAGCGCTGACGCGGAAGCGTCTGCGGAAGCGTTCAGCCATCGTGCTCAGCCTCCTCGTGTGAAGACCAACGAGTGTAAAGACAGACGACTTTTCCTGCGCGACTTAACCGAGCAGCGACACCGAGCACACACTTAAGTATCATTTATATCTTCCCTCACACACTCTCCTTCCCTATCCTCTATCCCTCCACCTCTATCATGTGTTTCGAAACCATTCCGGTTCTCTCCCAACCACGCTCCAAAAACACACACAGACGGCAACGTACTCCTGCTAACCTGCGCCCGATCGCTACATCTTCTACTGCACCTCTTTCTTTCTCTGTGGGTCTTTGGAATTGCCAGTCAGCTGTCAACAAAGCTGATTTCATTTCTGCTTTTTCCTTACAATCCACTCTCAGCATCTTGGGCTTGACTGAGACCTGGATTCGTCCAGAAGACTCCGCTACCCCGGCTGCTCTCTCTCACAATTCCTCTTTCTCTCACACCCCAAGGCAAGTTGGCCGGGGTGGGGGCACTGGTCTGCTCATTTCAAACAATTGGAAATACTCAACCCACTCTCCCCTAGGCAATCACAACTCATTTGAATCTCATGCGATTACTGTAACGGCCCCTATAAAACTCCAGATAGTAGTAATCTACCGTCCCCCTGGCCAAATTCTAGACACCTTCCTAGAGGAGCTGGACGGCCTGCTGTCCTCTTTCATGGAGGATGGCACTCCACTCTTAGTCTTTGGCGATTTCAACATTCACCTAGACAGGCCTTATGCTACAGACTTCCATTCACTCCTAGCTTCATTCGATCTCAAACGCCTTACCACTACTAGCACGCACAAATCAGGAAACCAACTTGATTTAATTTACACACGCAACTGTACTACAGATAACATTCTGGTACAACCACTACATACCTCTGACCAATTCTTCATTACATTTACCTTACATTTTACTACCCAGGTGCCACCAGCTCCCTTACCAGTTACTTTCAGACGTAACCTACGCTCCCTTTCCCCCACCCTTCTTTCCTCTGTAGTATCCTCCTCTCTTCCCTCACCTATCCATTTCACATATCTGGATGTGAATGCAGCTACTGACACTTTATGCTCTACCTTAACCTCTTGTCTAGACGACAGTTGTCCTCTCTCCTCCAGGCCAGCACGGGCAGCCCCTTCTAACCCCTGGTTATCCGATGTTCTTCGTGAGCATCGGACCAAACTCAGAGCGGCAGAGAGAAAATGGCGCAAATCAAACGATCCATCGGACCTGACTAGGTATCAGTCTTTGCTTTCGTCTTTCTCTAAAGCCTCACACTTCCACAACAAGATCAACAGTGCTCCAGACATGCGTGATCTCTTCAGAACATTTAATTCTCTCCTCTGTCCCCCTCCACCACCTCCCACCACTTCTATAACAGCTGACGACTTTGCCACTTTTTTCACCGACAAAACTAGAACAATCGGTAACCAGTTCTCAACTCCACACACACAGGACCTCCAACCAACCACATCCACTGCTCAAACTCCCATCTTCTCCTTCTGTCCCCTCACCGAGGCGGAAGTATCAAAACTTCTCCTCTCCTGCCATCCTACAACATGTCCTCTTGACCCAATCCCCTCTCACCTTCTCCAAGCAATCTCTCCCACACTCTTACCGGCACTCACACACATTATCAACACATCTCTCCGCACTGGCATCTTCCCCACAGCGTTCAAGCAGGCCCGGGTAACCCCACTGCTCAAAAAACCTACATTAAACACTTCTCTTTTAGAAAACTACAGACCTGTCTCTCTCCTTCCATTCGTAGCGAAAACACTCGAACGAGTTGTCTTCAACCAGCTCTCACTGTTTCTTTCACAGTACAACAAACTGGATGCTAAACAGTCAGGTTTCAGGAGTGGCCATTCAACAGAGACTGCGCTACTCTCAGTCACTGAAGCCCTACGAGTCGCAAAGGCCGATTCCAAATCATCAGTCCTCATTCTGCTTGATCTTTCTGCTGCTTTTGACACTGTCAATCATCAGATCCTCCTGTCCACCCTCTCATCGCTGGGCATCACTGGGATTCCACTTCGCTGGTTTGAATCCTATCTCACCGGTAGGTCCTTCAGGGTGGCCTGGGGTGGGGAGGTATCCAAAGCACATCAACTGGTCACTGGGGTTCCTCAGGGATCGGTTCTTGGACCCCTCCTCTTCTCAACATACACTACATCACTGGGACCCATCATACAGGCACATGGCTTCTCCTACCATTGCTACGCCGATAACACACAGCTCTATCTCTCTTTTCAACCAGATGATCCAACGGTAGCTGCACGGATCTCAGGCTGCCTGGCGGACATCTCGGCATGGATGAAAGAACATCACCTACAGCTCAACCTGGCAAAGACTGAGCTTCTTGTCATCCCTGCCACTCCGACTCTACAGCATGACTTCTCGATTCAATTAGGCACATCATTAATTACCCCATCAACTTCGGTCAGAAATCTTGGTGTAATCTTTGATGACCAGCTGACCTTCAAAGAGCACATTGCAAAGACTGCTCTATCTTGCAGGTTTGCGCTATACAACATCAGAAAAATCAGGCCCTTCCTGACAGAGCATGCTGCGCAACTTCTTGTCCAGGCCCTTGTCGTTTCTAGGCTGGACTACTGCAATGCCCTTCTGGCTGGTCTTCCATCAAACACAATCAAACCTCTGCAAATGATTCAGAATGCAGCGGCACGACTGGTCTTCAATGAGCCCAAAAGAACCCATGTTACACCTCTCTACATCTCGCTGCACTGGCTACCAGTGGCAGCTCGCATCAAGTTCAAGACACTGATGCTTGCATACAGAACGACCACAGGCTCAGCACCCTACTACTTCCACTCACTATTACGAATCTACATCCCCTCCAGAAGTCTAAGATCTGCTAGTGAGCGACGCCTTGTGGTACCATCACAGAGAGGCTCAAAATCACTCTCCAGAACATTCTCATTCACCATTCCTGGCTGGTGGAATAATCTTCCCACCCCTATCCGCAATGCTGGATCCCTGTCAATCTTCAAGCAACAACTGAAGACTCATCTCTTTCGGCACTACTTGACTTCATCCTAAACTTCAAAAAAAAAAAAAAAAGAAAAAAACTTTCCCTTTATCTTTCTCTCCTTCCCTTGCTAGCTTGTATTTATTTGAACAATGACTGAGACTTGGTGTTACAAGCACTTGCTCTGTCTGATTGCCTCTTCAAGATGAATCGCTTTATGTACTCCCCAATTGTAAGTCGCTTTGGATAAAAGCGTCTGCCAAATGACTAAATGTAAATGTAAATGTAAACTAATGCAAAAAAAGAAACATTACTTACTCGTCAGATCGCTCTTCTCTTCTGGATGAACTCTTGCTCTTATTTTGAGGCAAATCCAGCTTTTATTCAGCGTGTCTTCTTCCAGAAACGAACAGTAATGTTAGCGCGAGGAACGATCTGGCTTTGTTATTAAATGTTATTCATTTCAAAGTAGACACTTCCAGCTTTCTATAGATATAACTCCCATGTCCGTGTGTTGAGTTTTCGCTGAGTTACAGTTCATTTTAGTGACGTATTTTGAAGAGCAGCTCGCGGAGATGGAGAAGAAAGAGAGCGCATCCTGTTTGTTTTCTTTTTTTTTTCCAAAACCACAAAGTTTTGTTGTATTTGTGAGTGTACACAAAAAAAATAGACACTTCAAAGTTTCAATTGATGTATAACACTTATCTGTACGACCAAAATCGACTGAGTATTTTTAATGTCTTTTGCACTGGTCTTTAAAAAAACGAGTTGGTATCGCCGGCGATACAGCCATCCCCTTAGGGTTAAATATGTCATTAATTACCACAGGGTTCGTGGTGACCTGATCATCCGATGATTTTATTGCGCTAATATATGCCTTAGACTCGCATTCTTTCAACCTAAGGGACAATAAATGACTAGGTCTCTCTGATTCAAAATAATATTTTTGTCTAGTCCTATGTAAAATAAATTCTGCCTTTGAGTGTGAAAGTAAATCATATTCTTCTTTTAAAGAGGACAGCTGTGTAGCCTGTTGCTCAGTAAAATTTTGTTTTTGTAAGTTTTGTAATGATTGGATTTTATTTTCTAATTGTGTAAACTGGCGAGTTTTCGCTTTGGCGAGAGTAGAAGAGAAAGATATACAGAAACCTCGTATAGCACACGTAGTCGTTTCCCACAGTATTTGAGGATCCACATCAGAGGGCATATTAATTTCAAGAAAGTCCTTAATATATTCTTTTAGAGAAGTAATGAAAGTCTGATTACTTAATAATGATATGTTAAAGCGCCATCTAGGGGACTTGGCTTTAACATTGGAAAGAGGAACACTGCACAACACAGCAGAATGATCAGATAATAAAATTGGTAATATAGAGATGGAGGAATTAGATTAAATTAAAGATGGGCTGAGAAATATGTAGTCTATCCTAGAGAAAGTCTTGTCTATTAGAAAAAAAAGTGAAGTCCTTAGCTTTAGTATTCTGAATTCTCCAAAGATCGATTAAGTTAAGCTCAGTGATAAATTTATTCAGTAATTTAGAGGATGGATTGGCTGTTGTATCAGATTGAGATTTATCTAAAGCAGGATTTATGACAGCATTAAAATCACCACCCACCACTAGAGGGCAATCAATCTCCTCAAGTATAGTTTTGGAAATCTGTGTAAGGAATGTCTCAATCGGGCCATAAATAGAGACCAATGCTAACCTATTATTATATATTTTGCATCGAATAAAAACAAATCTACCCCTCTCATCACTACCAAGGTGTTCAATTGTTAAATTTAGTTTCCGGTTAACAAGGATAAGCACCCCCTTAGTTTTATTTTGAGCGCAGGAAAAAACTGCTAATTTGTAATACTTATTCTGAAAACGTGCCACGTCAGATTGTTTTAAATGTGTCTCTTGTATTAAGGCACAGGAGATAGATTCACGGTGTAAATATTCTAACACACGGGTTCGTTTAACAGCAGAATTTAAACCATTCACATTCAGTGATAAAATATTTAGAGTATGCACTGAATATTCATAATCCCAAGATTGTACTCAATAAATGAAAAAAAGCAAAAGCACTTCCATTCTGTAAATAACATGTAAACGCTGATGTGCATTTTAGATACCAAACCTCCTAGATGAAAAATCCCTTTAGAAATAAGGTAAAATAAATAAAAGTATAAATGTCTGCTGTAAAAAACAAAAACAACATAAAAACATGAACGACCCACGTGGAAACAAGCGCGAAGGGAAAAACAGCATAAACATACAAAAAATAAAAATATGAGCAGAAAATTTATGAGAGCAGAAAAAACTGAGAAATATAACCAAGGAAAATATGATTTTGTGCGAAAGTCAGATCATTTTGCATTAATATTTCAATTTTGTGTAATATGATTTTAAATGTGTTAAATCCATGATTCATGCTTATTAGTTTTAAAAATGCGTTATTTATTTTTTTAATTACGCTTATTATTTTTCGATCTGTGACTATTGCTTGCTATTCTTAAAACTTTGCTTTCGTTTTTAAATCTTGTGCAATATATTTTTACTTGTGCTTTTAAATTTTATTTTAAAATTTCTCTTATTTTTTTATCCGTGACTGCAATACTTTAGGCGGGAATCTGATCCCATAGAATTGCACTGACTCTCGCTAGAAGTGAATCCAAATTGCCAATGCTCTCCACGTTTCGTGTGATTGGCTGTTTGCTGCACACGTCACACTTTCAGGTGCACGCGCACCAGAATCAATCACAAACTCTGGTTTCTAACTTTGAGTTGTCAGATAATGTTTGTATCTAGCTTTGTGAGCCAGCTAATTCTGATCTAAACCAGGTTTGCTTTATCGGGTTTTGTCAACTGAAAACTTACTCTGAAACTCTGAGTTTGTTCATCCTCTGTGAGGCACTTTAAGAAGGAAATCTTGCTTTCTCTCATCAGTATGTGGTCGAGTCCCTGTCAGAGGCAGGATTGTTGGAGGGGAGAATGCGGCAGCAGGTGTTTGGCCGTAGCAGGTCAGCATTCATTTCATCGGCTTTGGCCATGTCTGTGGAGGGACTCTCATCACTAAAGACTGGGTTTTATCTGCAGCTCACTGCTTCCAGAGGCATGAAGTTTAAAGCTTAAATAAAGCTTAAGGTGCATTTGTAGATTGATAATAGTGGGATTAAAGCAGACTTTCTCTATTTACAGAATTAATGAGTCTGACACTGTGATGTACTTCGGTCGTCTGAGCCAATCCGGCTCAAACCTTAATGAGGCATCCAGGAGAGCGAGTCGAATCATCAACCATCCTAATTATGGCAGTCCTCCTTTTGACAACGACATAGCACTGGTCCAGCTCTCCTCCTCTGTGAATTTCTCTGATTACATTAGGCCGGTCTGTCTGGCTGCTGTTAACAGCACATTTGTTACAGGTACAGAGAGCTGGGTCACTGGATGGGGCAAGCTGCAACCTGGGGGTGAGTGAACATTCTTTTGACAATTAATCAAATACAAACAATACTGTAAACCTTAAAAGTTTACCTAGAAATGTTTTTTTAAAAGCCATAAAATTGTCCTTTGATCTGTCACAGCCACCCAGTTTCCTGATGTACTGCAGGAGATGATGATACCAGTTGTGAGTGACAGTGACTGTAATAAGAATTATGGAGGAGGAATCACGAGCAATATGATTTGTGCTGGATTGTTAAATGAGGGAGGAAAAGGTGCATGTCAGATAAGACATCAGTCATTCATTTTAAACCTTTTTAATTATATCAATGTACCAAAACACTAATCACCAGTTTTGTCACCTGCAAACTTTACACTGCCAACCCAGTTGCTTAATTAAGCCCCGACTTTACTCCACCAATCATGAACTCGTATAAGGTCTGCTCTCATCTTGTGCAGATGACGTCTTTTGGAGTCTGAGTAAGGAAGAGCCGGGGTATCAAAGTCTCGTCCTACACTCCCTCAGACCCAATCACACAATCATAATGCCACACCCTATTTTTATGGTATTAAATAACTTAACTTAAATAAAACAAAACTTATTAGACAAAACAAACACTTACATCAGTGTGATATAGGAACTAACTAAAATGACCGAAACCCTTTTTTTGGGGGAAAAAATATTTGAAGTGCAGTAATTTTTTTGTTTGTTTGTTTGCTTGCTTTATGTCCCATTCGTTTACAAGGAGTGAACAGGGACCTTTACTGCAGCCAGCCACCATAGGGATATGAACAAAATGTTTTAGCTTATTTTTTTAGGATGCGTGTCGCACACTTGGTTTATAATATTTTTTCAACTCGGTGACAAGAGAAATATGCTAAGCGCTCCCACTGCAAACAATTGAATTTGGTATGCTGACCTCAAAAAAAATTCTGATGGACGCACAGCCATCATACTTTTACCAACACTAGCATAATGATGTCTATAACAGTTGTTCACTGTATACTTCAACTTCAACTTTTATTTATTTGTATAGCACATTTTAACGCAATTGTATTGCCCAAAGTGCTTCACAATTTAAAAGGAAACATATACAAAGATTAAAACAATACAGTCTATCATAATTAGGAGTAAACCACTTAAAATGAACCAACCCACAAATGAAAAATACCCTTTATCAGATCATTACACATCGGGGTAGTTCCTCTTCAAAAGGTTTCTACGAAACTCTTTCCTCTCCGAAAGCTAATGTAAAAAGATGAGTTTTCAACTGAGACTTAAATACTTCCAAGGATGGAGCCTGCCGAATATGAAGTGGAAGACTATTCCACAATTTGGGAGCCACGACCATAAATGCTCTATCACCTTTAGATTTTTTTTTGGAACGAGGAACTGCCAGTAACAGTTTATCTGCTGATCTCAGTGCCCTAGCCGATGTATGGTACTCTAAAAGATTGGTGATATAACTTGGGGACATGTTATGAAGTGCTTTAAAAACCATTAATAAAATCTTAAAATCGATCCTGTACTGAACTGGTAGCCAGTGAAGAGAAGATAATACTGGAGTAATATGATCCCTTTTTTTCATGCCTGTCAGAAGCCTGGCTGCAGCGTTCTGTACAATTTGCAGACGAGATAGATGTCGCTGACAGATCCCAACATAAAGAGAATTGCAATAATCCAATCTCGAGGTAATAAATGCATGGATAACGGTTTCTAAGTCTTTAAAACTAAGAATAGGTTTTAACCTGGAGATCATTCTAAGTTGGTAAAAACTGCTTTTTACTACCGACTTTATCTGATTGTCAAAGCTGAGAGTTGAGTCGATTATGACACCCAGGTTTCTTACACTGTTTTTTACAATTATTTCTAAAGGAGCAATATTACTGGAGATCATCTCTTTGAATTTTGGTGGACCAAAAATAATTATCTCAGATTTTTTATCATTAAGCTGAAGAAAATTTTTAGACAACCAAATTTTGACCTCTTCTAGACAGAGTAACAGGGACTGTAGCGAGTGCTCGTTCCCAACTTTAAGTGGTAAATATATCTGAGTGTCATCAGCGTACATATGATAGGAAATGTCATAGCGACAACATATAGATCCAAGTGGGCACATATACAATGAAAATAATGTAGGGCCCAGAATAGAACCTTGAGGAAGACCATATTTTAAAGGAACCACAGAAGATGAGTTATTTGCGAAATTAACAAAGAATGTTCTATCATGCAGATATGAATGAAACCATTTTAAAGCTGTTCCTTTGATGCCTACATCACACTCCAAACGTTTTAAAAGGATCGAGTGATCAACAGTGCCGAATGCAGTACTGAGATCCAGCATAATTAAAACAACCCCCAACCCAGAATCAACTGCCATCCGTAAATCGTTCACAATTTTTACCAAAGCGGTCTCTGTACTGTGACCAGCTCTAAATCCAGATTGGAATTTATCCAGAATATCATTTTCAGTTAAAAAAGGGGTAATTTGAGAAAGAACAACCTTTTCTAAAACTTTAGATAGACATGGTAATTTAGAGATTGGGCGGAAATTATTCAGCTCTGTAGGGTCAAGACCTGATTTTTTAAGTAGGGGAAAGACCACTGCTTGCTTAAGACAGGGTGGGACAACACCATTAATTAAAGAGCTATTCACAATAGATAATATACTAGGGCCCATAAATTCAAACTGATTCTTTAAAAAGTGAGGAGGAATAGGATCTAAAGGAGTATGTGACAGTTTCATATGTTTAACAATGCCCTCCAGAACTGGAAGAGAGACAAGGTCAAAACAATCAAATATACAAAAACTTGACATAGAGGCTGCTTGAACACTATGAGAAGACACAATAACTTCTCTGATTGACTTAATCTTTCTTATAAAAAAGTTCAGAAAATCCTCACAGGTATGTGAAATAGAGTCAATAGGGGACACTATAACTGGGTTTAGCACAGTGTTTATTGTGCTAAACAAAACTTTAGGGCAGTGAGCAGTTCTACTGATTAAATCAGAGAAATATTTTGTTCTAGCAGCTTTAACTGCATACTGATATTTATTAAGAGATTCCTGTAACATTTCAAAGGAAATTTGTAATTTGTCTCTCTTCCATCTATGTTCAGCTTTTCTACATGCTTGTCTGAGAGCATGTGTTTCATTATTAAACCATGGCTGAGACAGGGACTTAGGCTTTTTTAGTCTGATTGGAGCAACATCATTAATAATATCCAGACATACAGAATTAAAAACAACAGTCAACTCCTCTGTGTCCAATGAGGGTCCAGAATTCTCTATAATAGAGGAAACTGGGCTTTTAACATATGCCTCAGCAAAACAATTTGCTGTCGACTCGTTTATAGGACGAAAATAACAATCAGCTGATTGGCTTTTAGATACGGAAGCAGGCAGATCAAAATAAAAAAAGACAGGTCTATGGTCAGAAATATAATTATCCTCTGTGACCACTTCACTAATTGACAAGCCCATGGATAAAACCAGATCGAGAGTATGCCCATGCCTGTGTGTAGCATCACAAACAAACTGTGTTACGTTAAAAGAGTCAATAAGATCAGAGAACTGCTTTCCTAAAAAGGTTTGACGAGCAACACACATGGATATTAAAGTCCCCAATAATTAAAAGGTTATCGGTGGTCGGAACAATAGAAGAAATAAAGTCAGAAAAGTCCTGAATAAAGTCCTTATTATATTTAGGGGGACGATAGATAAGTGCACAATATACAGTGTAGGTTAGTTCTAATTTGATCAACTGTAATTCAAAAGTTGAATATTTCTCCACTGATACAAGGCTACATTTAAATCTGTCCTTAAAGAGTGTGGCCACACCCCCACCTCGACCAGTGACTCTGGGGGTATTTAAAACATTATAGTTCGCAGGCAACAGCTCGGTAAGAAGACAGGTATCCACAGGCTCAAGCCAAGTTTCAGTTAGGAACAGGAAATCCAAATCCTTAGATGCCACAAAGTCGCGAAGTATGAATGTTTTATTTCTCACTGACCTCACATTCAGAAGTGCAGCTTTAGCTCCAATGAGGTCCAATGAATGTGTTTGGGCTAATGCTGAATACTTTAGTTCCTTTAAATAAGGATGAGCCATCAGTCCGCTCCGCCTGTGAGTCTGTAACAACGGAGGCCAAAGAATAGTCACAGGCTGATCAGGATACACTGACAGGAGCCACGTCCGAAGAAGCAAAGCGTCATTAGCCCGGTCCGCACGTGCATTCCTCGCATTCTTCGCCAACCACCTGCCGCGCTTGCCTTGTCTTTTGCGGCGCTTCTTTTTAGAGTAAGAGCCGCAATGTCGACGACATAGCTGTATGGAGAGCAGATGCTTGGAGAAGTTAAGAGTTTGGCCACCATCGATAAAGTAGCTATCCTCAAAGTTAACTGAAGCTTTAATTTCCAACAATGTTGATCGATCATATCTCAGCACGGATGAGGCAGCAAGCGGAGACAATAGCTTTATAATCATAAAAACATAAATAATTTCTAAAATGCTCAGGATACGACGGCTTGCCGTGCAACATGCTGGCGCCATCTTGTTGTTAACCAGATATACTGCCAGAGATATAAATGCTGAATGTTTGTCAATACAGGGAGACTCTGGAGGTCCAATGGTCAGTAGGAACGGCTCCTTGTGGATTCAGTCCGGTATTGTGAGTTTTGGTAGAAAATGTGCTGACCCCACATTTCCCACATGTCCTGGTACATGTTCGCCAGAGTCTCCCAGTACCAGGACTGGATCAAGTCTAACACGGGCAGCAACCAGCCTGGATTTGTTGAATTCAACAATGACATTCAACAATCGACATCCAACTCCAACTTCAGAAGCATGCCCAACCTCCTATTATTTCCACTTTCTCTCACATTCTCCATCATTCCTTTTTCCCTCTTTCATGCTTCCTAAAGATTGTTTGAACAGTAATTCTCAGGGTTGTTTGATGAAGAGGACAGTTCTGCAATAAATGCTCTCATAAATATGAGAAACAGCACTTATATTGTTGTATTTACCATTCATTCTTTACCATTCTATAAATGTACTATTCATGAAATGCTCTCTTATTGATATTATAAGATCATACTGAAGTTTAGCATGCATCTGTACTCTGAGATTCTTTGCATTAAAAAAAATCAATATGGTCCATCTCTACTATTCATTTATTTTTATTTTTTATTGTTGCCAATTATTTTTATGTTTAAATATAAAACACACAGAGTCACATTCAGTCAGTAAACATACACTCACAGTGCAATGCAATTAATTATATTACAGTATATCTTCAATTATTTTAGCTTCTGATTATTGTGAAAATAAGATAATCAAGATAAAATTACATATTAAACCATGCTTTAAACAGAATAACAATATTCTAAAATATGCTAGCATCACACTAATAATATGCTAGTCATGTTAATGTGATGCGAATCATGCTACCATCATGCTAAATGTGTTAGCAACCACCCTTAACACCCTAGCAACTTTAAAGGTGCTGTATGTAGGATGGTGACTCTACTAAAGCATAAAAATACCACTGCCAGTTTACCCAATTGTATTTCGCGTAAAACAAAGCGTATTTAATTTAATTCATCGTCATGTGTGCTCGTTTCTGTTGGTGTCGTTAATCTGGCAACGTGCGTGTGCATCAAGTCTGAGGAGGAGGGGCCGGGTGAAAAAAAACCCTCTCCAATATTTTGAATTTGGACTACAATACCTAATTTAATCCTACATACAGCACCATCAAGTAATTCTATACAATCAAACCTTTTTCAAATTTTAAGCTTTTACAACTACTTCATACTTTTAGGCTGGGCTTTCTCAAGCCAACCTCAAAGTTTGTCAACAAACTGTACTGATATCTGAATATCATTCAACATTTGAGAGATTTAGTCAGTCGAAACATTTTGAGTTAAATGTTAAATGATGTAATTTTGTGTCTCTAGAAAGTAGTGATCTGTGAGACTGTGACATTGTATTATGTTGAATATTAAAGCGTTTTGTTTTTGCTTGTTGTTTTTCTAATGCGATGCTTTTATTTAGAAAAATGTGCATAAAAGCTGTTGACACTTCTGTCAGATGCAGTTTATGTTAAGAGAGCCTGAGAAAGACACGTTGTCCTGATTCATCTGTTGTCAGGTGAGCTGTTGCTAGACTATGTGGCAATGTCATTATTAAGTGTCTCACCTCAAAAAATAATTTTCCTGTCATGTCAGCCATTATACTGTGCTTGTAGACATTGGTACACTGTACATCACTTCATTATAAATAAAGCACAAATGAAAATACAGGGTTTCCACTCTTTTTCAGTGATACATTTCCAAGAATTTGAGGACTTTTCTAGGATATTTTTAATTTAATTATGGTGGGAATACAAGACAAGGATCACACCCTAAAGCAGGGCCGTGCAGAGACCTTTGGAGGGGCAGGTGCTCTCAAACTTCCCTGAAGACGGTACACCTTTGGTACTACTTTGTGACTTCAACATCCACCTAGATAAACCACAGGCTGCTGACTTCAAAACTCTGCTTGCCTCATTTGACCTCAAGCGCTACTCACAAATCAGGTAACCAGTTGGACCTTATCTACACATGCTACTGCTCAACTGACAACACTTTAGTTACACCGTTGCACACCTCAGACCACTTCCTCATCACTTCTTACCTACGCTCGCTCTCTATGGTTTCATCCTCACTTCCTCCACCCTCTCAATTTTCAGCACTGGACACAAACAGTGCTACTGACACTCTTTGCTCCACTCTAACATCTTGCCTAGACCCTCCAGACCAGCACGCACCACCTCCTCTGCCCCCTGGCTGTCTGATGTTCTCCGTGAACATCGCTCTAGATTCAGGGCTGCAGAGAGGAAGTGGCGCAAATCTAAAAACTCTACTTACCTTAGTGTATATCAGTCACTCCTCTCCTCCTTCTCTGCAAGTGTCTCCACAGCTAAAACAACATACTACCACAACATAATTAACAACTGTTCTGACTCTCGCATGCTTTTCAAAACCTTTTCTTCTCTTCTTTGTCCTCCTCCACCAACTCATACGGCTGATGACTTTGCAATATTCTTCATAGATAAAACAAGAACCATCAGAGACCAATTCTCTACACCAAAAACTAACAATAACTTCCTAACAACAAATACTCATTCTCTCTCCTCCTTCTCCACTCTCGGAGGCAGACATTTCTAAACTTATCCTTTCCAATCATCCTACTACCTGCCCGCTTGATCCTATCCCCACTCACCTCCTTCAGGCCATTTCTTCTTCAGTTGTACCTGCGCTCACTCACATTTTCAACACCTCTCTTCACTCTGGTACATTTCCTGCAGCATTCAAGCAGGCTCGGGTAATCCCACTGCTTAAGAAACCCTCTCTAAATCCAGCACTTTTAGAAAACTATGGACCAGTATCCCTTCTTCCGTTCATCGCAAAGACACTTGAGTAAGGTTGTGTTCAACCAACTCACTATGTTTCTTGCACAGAACAACCTCCGAGACAGCAACCAATCTGGCTTCAAAAGCGGCCACTCAAACTGCTCGCGGTTACTGAAGCCCTGAGACTGGCAAGAGTGGCTTCCAAATCCTCAGTACTCATCTTGCTGGATCAGTCTGCTGCTTTTGACACAGTTAACCACCAGATCCTCCTGTCCACCCTCACGAAGATGTGCATCTCAGGAACCGCACTCCAGTGGTTCAAGTCTTTTCTCTTTAGGTAGGTCCTTCAGGGTGTCTTGGAGGGGTGAGGTTTCTAAGTCACAACTTCTTATATGGCTACTCAGACTGCTGACTCGTGAGATAATGCGCTGGATGGTTTCTATTCTCCATCTCCGGCAAAGTCCCTTTCTTAAATAGTCTTTGATCTTCGGTACATTTGAGCTTATTCCCTCAGTTTACGCAGTCATTTCCCTCGAATCACCACATCATAATAAATTACTTTAAAATGACAACATTTATGACCAGATGCACATTTTTCCAAGAATACATTAAACAATTCTCAGTCCGGTTGAAGCATATTAAACTCAACACAACAACGTAATCCTGATAGAATAGGAACAAAGCCATGAACCCGAGTCATCTCTTGTTTAATATGTATTTCCCAGGGCAAATTATACAACGTACATTTACACCATCACATTAATGCAAAGGAGAGCAAGTAGAAAATACAACATTATTATAATAATAATAATAATAATAGCAAAAAAAATCACGTGGAGAATCAAAATGCACTGCCAGCACCAAACAGACAGAATGGCAAAGCCAACGTTAACTGAATTATAACTGCCACTTAGAATTAAACAAACTTGTATTTGTGATGACCCGAGCTGACCAAACATTTAATTGTGAAATGTTTGTGCTTTGTAGAGTACAGTACCGGCAGTTTAAGCATTTTCATAGGATCTAATTTGTAAAAAAAGCCTTTGATTCTCGAATTCATTCTTGTTAAGTAAGAATGTCACCGGAAAAACTTTTACCCTGCAAGCGCCAATATGGAAGCCATAAACACGGAAGTGTGAAAAAGGCTAATTTACCTAAACGCGCTAGTTCAGACCTACGCGCCCTCCAGAAGCTTGCGTTGAACAATGAAATGAACAACGCCTCATGGTGCAATCCCAAAGAGACACAAAATCACTCTCACAGTCCTTTTTCTGGACAGTCCCCAGCTGGTGGAATGACCTGCCTGTCTCAATAAAGAGCAGCTTAGTCAAAAAACATCTGAAGACATCTTCAAGGTTCAAGGTTCAAGGTTCTTGTTTATTTGTCACATACACAATCATACAGGGTATAATCAGTAGTGAAATGTAGATCAGGACGGGTCCGCTCAATGGACAGTGCAAAAAATAAAAATAAAAAATAAAAGATTATACATAACACAGGAGCATATCTATAAATATAGGTAGGAATAAGATAAAAATAAAAGTAATAATAATAATAGTACAAACAAGAAATAAAATAAGGAGTAAAATGTGCAATGAACTAAAATGTGCAATACAGTCAACTGAGGGTTTTATAAATATTAATATAACCAGGGATCTGCAAGATGAATGTGCAAACAGGTTGTACCGGGTATGTACACATAGCAGCAATGCGGATGATGGAGAATGATGGGTGTTGCAGTTAAATTAAATGAGTCCTGTAGATGTTTATGAGACTGAGTTTAGGAGCCTGATGACCTGAGGGTAGAAGCTCCTTCTCAGTCTCTCAGTTTTTGCCATCACACTTCTGAAGCGCTTGCCCGAAGGAAGTGTGATGTCATCTTTTTCGCCATCACCTGACCAATTTCAAATTGATTTATTAAAAAACAAAAACATTCCTTGCTATGTGCACTGTGCTCCGCTGAAGTGGTCCTCTGCTCCATCAGTTCCACCCTGATGGTTTTCTGCTCCACTGTGGGGATCATTGGACCCGTCTGCTTTGCTGTGGTGGTCTCCAGCTCTACCTGATCCACCATGGTGGTCTTCTGTCCCATCTGATCTGTGATGGTGTTATTCTGCTCCACTGTGGGGATCTTCTGCCTACTCTGCTGTGGTGGTCTTCTTTACCACCCGTGGAGGTCTTCAACCTTCTCTGAGCGGCTGTAGTGCTGTTCAGCTCCACCTGCGCCACCCTTGTGGGCTTCAGCTCCACCCTGGTGTGCTTACGCTCCGCCCTGGCTTCCTGCTCTGACGGCTCCACCCTGGCTTGCTGCCATGCCGGCTCCACCTTGGCTTTCTGGTTTACCCTCTGGCTCTAGACCCTCTTCCGCCACACAGGCCTGGCCAGCCATCCCTCCCCCTGGGCCACCTCTGTTCCACCTCCCTCCTGGATTCCTTTGACATTTGGTGGAACATCTGGAATCTGTCACAGTCTTCAGTTGGTGTGCCCTAGATGGCCACCAGAGGACACTGTCTTTTCAAAAGTCAAAGTCAAAGTCAGCTTTATTGTCAATTCTACCACATGTACCGTACATACATACAGATAATTGAAATTGCATTACTCTCTTACTCCCTGGTGCATACAGATAACACTAAACACTAACAGTAGAACGCACAAATACACAAATATAGACATGTAGAAAAAAATAAAAATAAAAATAATAATAATAAAAAAATAGATAAAGTGGCATAAGGCACATGGTAAATAGTGCAAACCAGTGAAATACACAGACAGTGCAGAATATGAATGGTGTAGTGCAAAGAGCTTATTAAGTCTATTCTATTAAAGTGACAAAAAGAGAGCAGTCTTTATTCAGACTGTCAGAAGAGGTAGTTGAATGAGGTCAGTCCAATGCTGTACAAAGTGACTGGTGCTTGTCACAGTGTGTGTGTGTGTGTGTGTGTGTGTGTGTGTGGTGTGTGGTGTGCGGGGTGCGGGGCGGGTGGGGGGGGTCAGAGTTCAGTGGTGCGTGGTGTAAGAGAGGGGAGGGGGGGCAAGGACGGAAGGGAGTTCAGCTTCCTGACAGCCTGGTGGATGAAGCTGTCCTTCAGTCTGTTGGTCTTGGCCTGGAGACTCCGCAGTCTCCTCCCTGATGGTAGCAGACCGAAGAAGATGTGTGATGGGTGGGTGGTATCACCTGCAATGTAGAGGGCTTTGCGGGTGAGACGGGTGCTGTAGATGTCCTGGAGGGAGGGGAGAGAGACACCAACGATCTTCTCAGCTGCTCTCACTATCCGTTGAAGGGACTTGCGGCAGGACGCGTTGCAGGTGCCATACCACACAGTGATGCAGCTAGTCAGAATGCTCTCGATGGTGCCTCTGTAGAAGGTGCACATGATGGGGGCCGGGGCTCTGGCTCTTCTAAGTTTGCGGAGGAAGTAGAGACGCTGTTGTGCTTTCTTGACTAGTGCTGCAGTGTTGTTGGTCCAGGAGAGGTCCTCTGTGGTGTGTACACCCAGGAACTTGGTGCTGCTCACTCTCTCCACGGTCGCATTATTGATCGTCAGAGGAGCATGCTGAGTGTGCACTCTCCTGAAGTCAACAACAACCTCCTTCGTCTTCTCCACATTCAGAGAGAGATTGTTGTCACTGCACCACCCGGCCAGGCGGCTCACCTCGCTCCTGTAGTTTGTCTCATCTCTGTTGCTGATGAGACCCACCACAGTCGTGTCATCCGCAAATTTAACGAAGAGGTTGGAGTTGTGTGACGGTGTGCAGTCGTGGGTCAGCAATGTGAAGAGGAGGGGGCTCAGCACACATCCTTGGGGGGCCCCTGTGTTCAGTGTGATGGTGCTGGATGTGTTACTGCCGACCCGTACTGCCTGAGGTCTCCCGGTCAGAAAGTCCAACAGCCAGTTGCACAGCGATGTATTGAGCCCCAGATGGACCAGTTTATGAATGAGCTGTTGAGGGATGATTGTGTTGAATGCTGAACTGAAGACTGCATTGAACAGCAATCTGACATACGTGTGATAATGATCTTTTGTGTGAGCACATGGGTTTTTGTGTGTGCTCCTGTCTATTGTCTGACACCACCCATCTTGTTACCTCATTATTGTTTCAGTGGTTCCACCTGTGTCTCCTTCATTACCCTCCTCGTTTGTCTCCCTATTTTTTGTCCTTCTGTCTGCAGTCCTGTGCTGGTTTGTTATTTCTCTTTTATACGTACATGTATTGTATCTACCATTGTTGGTTATGTCTATACTGCCTATCTTGATCCTGCTTTGCGTTGCCGTGTTGTGCCCTGTCCTGGCAGGTCTGCCTGCTTTCTACCTTGAGTTAGTTTTTGTTAGTTTAGTTTTTTGTACTATTAATAAAAGCCCCTGTCTGTCTGTCTGTCTGTGTTTTCCAGATAGACTGCACTGCATTTAAAACATTCAAACTTTAATCTTGAAAACTACTTAAGCTAAGCTTTTTTAATTTTTTTCAAACTGGTCCGGCTTTCTCAAGTCAATGTCAAAGTTTGTCTTGACGAACTTTATCTAGTTGTTTTACAAGCACATTATCTCATACATGTAGCTATTTGAATATATTGAATAATGATCTGTTAAATATTATACAGGTGCATCTCAATAAATTAGAATGTCGTGAAAAAGTTGATTTTTTTTCTTGTAACTTATTTCAAAAAGTGAAACTTTCATATATTTTAGATTCATTACATGTAAAGTAAAACATTTCAAAAGTTTTTTTGTTTTAATTTTGATGATTAGAGCTTACAGCTCATGAAAGTCAAAAATCAGTATCTCAAAATATTAGAATATTTACATTTGAGTTTCAATAAACGACCATCCATACAGTATAAATTCCGAGTATCTCTCGTTCTTTGAAACCACAATAATGGGGAAGACTGCTGACTTGGCAATGATCCAGAAGACGAACATTGACACCCTCCACAAAGAGGGTAAGTCACAGAGGGTCATTACTGAAAGGTGTGGCTGTTCACAGAGTGCTGTATCAAAGCATATTAAATGCAAAGTTGACTGGAAGGAAGAATTTGGGTAGGAAAAGGTGCACAAGCAACAGGGATGACCGCAAGCTTGAGAATACAGTCAAGCAAAGCTGATTCAAACACTTGGGAGAGATTCACAAGGAGTGGACTGAAGCTGGAGTCAGTGCATCAAGAGTCACCACACTCAGACGTCTTCAGGAAAAGGGCTACCAAGCCACTTCTGAACCAGCGACAACGTCAGAAGCATCTTATCTGGGCTGTGGAGAAAAATAACTGGACTGTTGCTCAGTGGTCCAAAGTCCTCTTTTCAGATGAAAGTAAATTTTGCATTTCATTTGGAAACAAGGTCCCAGAGTCTGGAGGAAGAGTGGAGAGGCACAGAATCCATGTTGCTTGAAGTCCAGTGTGAAGTTTCCTCAGTCAGTGATGATTTGGGCTGCCATGTCATCAGCTGGTGTTGGTCCACTGTGTTTTCTGAAGTCCACAGTCAACGCAGCCATCTACCAGGAAATTTTAGAGCACTTCCATGCTTCCTTCTGCTGACAAGCTTTATGGAGATGCTGATTTCATTTTCCAGCAGGACTTGGCACCTGCCCACACTGCCAAAGGTACCAAAAGCTGGTTCAATGACCATGGTGTTACTGTGCTTGATTGGCAAGCAAACTCGCCTGACCTGAACCCCATAGAGAATCCATGGGGTATTGTCAAGAGGAAGATGAGAGACACCAGACCCAACAATGCAGATGACCTGAAGGCCACTGTCAAAGAAACCTGGGCTTCCATACCACCTCAGCAGTGCCACAAACTGATCACCTCCATGCCACGCCGAATTGAGGCAGTAATTAAAGCAAAAGGAGCCCCTACCAAGTATTGATTACATATACAGTAAATTAACATACTTTCCAGAAGGCCAACAATTCACTAAAAATGTTTTTTTTTATTGGTCTTATGAAGTATTCTAATTTGTTAAGATAGTGAATTGGTGGGTTTTTGTTAAATATGAGCCTAAATCATCACAATTAAAAGAAGCAAAGACTTAAACTACTTCAGTCTGTGTGCATTGAATTTATTTAATACACGAGTTTCACAATTTGTGTTGAATTACTGAAATAAATGAACTTTTCCAAGACATTCTAATTTATTGAGATGCACCTGTATAATGTTAGTTAATGATTTATTAATGAAAGTTATTATAATGTTTTACCATAAGTTTTACTGGTAATGGGTTTAGACCATGACTGACATCAGTTTCACACATGATCCATTTGCAGTATATATGCAGTATATAAAGTCTTTAGAATTTATGTCATAAAAGCTTCCTGAAATATTTACACAGAAAACTTTTCTGCTCATGTAATATGAATGAGGCACAATGTGCGCCACATCAAGATTTTAAAACTGTTACCAAACTAGAACTTACCTCCCAGTTGAAAATGAAACAAGAAGATTCATTTCATCTCCATTTACTATTTTGTGCATCTTTTTTAAATGTTGCCTGATGTCGTGATAGTAAACGTTGCACAGAGGGCATCTGGAATATTTATTTTTTCCTGGTGATCTATGAGGGCTTGCTCTCTGTTAAGAGAGAAAATGGTATAAATGCACATAAGAAAATTAATCCAAATATAAATGACATATAATTCATTAAAACTTGACAACAGACAGATAGAAATATAGAAAGAGATAAACAGAAAAAAGAAGGGGTATGAGGGGGGTCAGAGGCACATTAACCAAGTTCCTCTTGTTTCAGTTCAGTTGGTCTGGTCTTGTCAGTGTTTTGGTTGTTTAGTTTGCCTGCCTTGTTTGGATTCCTTTTAGTGTTGAATATTAAAGGCTTTTGAATCTTCATGTTCTTCTTTGTGTGCTTTGAACAACCAAGCGTGACAGAGACTCCAAACCCACTAGATTTAAATCTGGGTCTGCTCTTTGTTGTGCGAGTTCCCAAACGCTCTTGTATTTTTAGCAGTATTCTGTTTTGCTGCTATCAGCCTCCTTTGAAAACAAACTTTTTTGTCTTGCTGTGAAAAACATCTACATGCCGAGAATCAAGAAAACCATTTCATCGATATGCTCTATTGCTCCTGTGTTGTGCATTTGTTTCTGCCACATTTGAAAGAATGAAAGCTATATCATACACTTGGAAAATTATGAGCTATATCAGGCTCGTAGACACTAGGAGTGTGACAATACACTTGGTTCAATAGAACGAGACAATATTTTAATACTATTTTTAAGAAATTTTCAATGACAAAATATATCTTTTAACCCTCTGGGGTTGATAAACGTGCCAGCGCGGTTTGTGCCAGTTAGACACAGTTGCCTTGTACTAAAGCCCAAGCGCGATTGTCCTTTCGCTAACAGACAGATATCAGAGGATTATTACAGAGGCAACTGAAGTTAATGGTGGAATTTGCAGCTTTACTCACAAACTACAATGCCTGTTCATCAATAAGATGAGAACCAGACCCATTATATATCTAAATGCACTCAAAATTAAATGAATTGAATAGTGTGATATCCAAGTAGTAATAAAGATTTTTGCTGTCATAATGCATAGCACATACAAATAGCGCATACAAAAAATAGTAAATTGACTGTTCCATGCTCCGGTGTGGTTAGAGATCACACTACATGTGTACCGCACCAGAGCCACCTCTTCAAGCAGCCCAGGCAGGGCATGGTTAAACAAACCGTGATTTTCATCAAGTCACACTTGTGAAATGAACTGGACTTTGGGGGTCAATCGCGCTCAAGCATGGATCTAGTGAGAGTACATCCTATATCTAAGTGAATAGCGGATAGCACACCACAACTATAACCATAACAGCACAAAAAATTATGAATGATAAAAACATTGGCAGCCATTTGGAATCATTTCTGCTTTAAAGAGCTGAGCATTTAAAGTGACAGATAACACAACTGCATTGTATACTTAGAATACACTAATAAAGCTATCTTTATAATTATCGTTCTTGGTGTAAACAGGCCTTAAATGTGTTACTTCACTGGATGACCAAATTCACATGTATTTTGTGTATTTTCAAAATGCTAAAATACTGTATTTGTATTTAAATACATTTTCCCACACAGTATTTTGTATTTGTATTTAAATACATTTTCCCACACAGTATTTTGTATTTGTATTTTAAAGACATTTTGATGAATTTGTGCCCATCTCTGACAGTGAGAAAAAGAAAATCTGTATTAAAAACAAAAGATGCATCGATAATCATTTTATCATTGCATCGCAGCTCTCTGAATCGTAATTGAATCGAATCGTGAGGTGCCTAGAGATTCCCACCCCTAGTTTTGTGAGAATCATCCTCAAACTTAACCTTGAACTTTGTAAAACGATTATCTTTATTTAAAATGTTTCAAGTCTTAGTATTTTTCCTTTTGTTATACTGGGATAAATCATACTGGGATGTATGCTAAATAGGGGTGGGAATCATTAGGAACCTCACAATTTGATTCATATCGATTCTTGAGGTCACAATTCGATTAAATATCAATTCACAGTTACTTTTCCTATTTGATTGCAGTAGACAGTTTAATAAATCTCACTGAATTAAATGTAAACCTTAAAATGTATTGTTTTTTTTTCATCCTATTTTAGTCAACCCAGTATTACAAAAAACAAATGCCAGTTAAGCTGACTGCAACAAGACTAGCAGTCATCTGTAATAAACCAAGGCAGCCCTAGGACAAATAGAAAAACCACTTAGTACATGTCACGAATCCTGGCCATGAACTTTGCTTCATTCACCACTAGAGGTCACTCTCCCATCACATGGACTTTCACACAGTTACAGATCACTCATAGACTGCATTTCCCATCATTCACTGCACCCACACAGCTGTTCACTATGATCACGCTTGCACCTGTTCACCATCTCACAATCACCATCACCCAATCACACACACACACACACACTACATAAACCCTGGACTCTCTGCCACTCACTGCCGAGTATTGATTAGCCTAGCTACCTCACCAAGCGTTTCCCAGTTTTCCCTGTTAGATTTCTTGTGTTCTGATTCCTGCCCGTGCTCCTGGATTATTCTCTCTGCCTAGCCCTCTGGAATAAGATCGCCGATCGCCGACCCACGCTTGCCTAAGGACTACTCTTGTGTCTTGCCCATGCCATACCTGTTTGCTACTGCCCGACCCTGCCTGTATTGACCATGTTTTGTAATAAAAAGCTTGCACTTGGATCCGCATGTCTCACGTCTCGTCAGCCCCGTCACAGAATACTCGGCCCACTAGGATCCAGCAGCTTCTCAGACGGTCATTCAGAAGGTATGGAAACGACAAGAATCCTGTTTGCCCTTAAACAAGGTCCTCGATCACTGGAGCAACATATCAGAGAGTTCTTAGCCATCGCGAACTATTCAGATTTGCCGGACATTACTCTGATTGAGATTTTTTGCGATGGCATTCATCAACCAATGAGATCTGAGTTTAGACGCGAGGGTACGCGTGCTTCACTCGCTCAGTTTTTGGACTATGCCCTACTGACTGTTGGTTCAACGTTCACTGTGGGAGTCGCGGAGGAACAAGACACCGCACCCAATTGGTTGAACACAGCCACGCTAGAGCACGCTCACAAAATGGCGGCAACAACAACACCCCGTAGCGTCATTGCTGCCAATCACAAGCCAAGTCAAGTCCCAGCTGATGTTAAGAAGCCAATTCAAGTCGCCGCTGATGTTAAAAGGTCAAGTCAAGCTACAGTTGATCGTCACGAGTCAAGCCAAGCCACAGTTGATCGTCACGAGTCAAGCCAAGCCACCAGTGATCTCCGTGAGTCAAGCCAAGCCACAGTTGATCGTCACGAGTCAAGCCAAGCCACAGTTGATCGTCACGAGTCAAGCCAAGCCACAGTTGATCGTCACGAGTCAAGCCAAGCCACAGTTGATCGTCACGAGTCAGGCCAAGCCACAGTTGATCGTCACGAGTCAAGCCAAGTCACCGTTGACCGTCAGGAATCAACCCCTCTTTCAGCTGACCAGCCAGAGTCAGACCACGTCACAGCTGACCAGCCAGAGTCAGACCACGTCACAGCTGACCAGCCAGAGTCAGACCACGTCACAGCTGACCAGCCAGAGTCAGACCACGTCACAGCCGAACTGCCAGAGTCTCTTCAAGTCTCAGCCGAACTGCCAGAGTCTCTTCAAGTCTCAGCGGAACTGCCAGAGTCTCCTCACGTCTCAGCCGAACTGCCAGAGTCTCTTCAAGTCTCAGCCGAACTGCCAGAGTCTCTTCAAGTCTCAGCCGAACTGCCAGAGTCTCTTCAAGTCTCAGCCGAACTGCCAGAGTCTCTTCAAGTCTCAGCCAAACTGCCAGAGTCTCCTCACGTCTCAGCGGAATTGCCAGAATCTGTCACACCGAGAGATTTAAGGTCAGTCCTTCGAGTTCTCCGGTTGATATCCAGCTTGAGGGATGCACCGCTGGTGTCTGTACGCACTGCTGGTATCCCCAAATCCACTCACTTTGACCCTCCTGTCCATGAACTGATTACCCTGTCTGAAGCGCTTCCCAGGGTGGGGATCACACTATGTTGCATTTGGGCCACATACACCACCACTGTACTGCCCCAGGCGAAGGCATCTGCTGCAGAACCTCCCCAAGCGGTGGTGCTCGCCTCAGCCCCTTGCAAGGTGGTGGCGCCCAGCAATATACTCTCACCCGGTCATGTTACCACCGTAGAACCTCCAGAGGTGGCGGCGTTAGCTGCAGAACCTCCAGAGGTGTCGGTGGTATCCTCCTGTGAACTCTCACCCTGTCCTGTCACGGCTATGGAGGCCGTCTATGAGCTCTCACCCTGTCCTGTCACGGCTATGGAGGCCGTCTGTGAGCTCTCACCCTGTCCTGTCACGGCTAGGAAGGCCGTCTGTGAGCTCTCATCCTGTCCTGTCACGGCTATGGAGGCCGTCTGTGAGCTCTCATCCTGTCCTGTCACGGCTATGGAGGCCGTCTATGAACTCTCGCCCTGTCCTGTCATGGCTAAGGAGGCCGTCTATGAACTCTTGCCCTGTCCTGTCACGGCTAGGAAGGCCGCCTGTGAACTCTCGCCCTGTCCTGTCACGGCTATGGAGGCCGTCTATAAACTCTCGCCCTGTCCTGTCACGGCTAAGGAGGCCGTCTATGAACTCTCGCCCTGTCCTGTCACGGCTAGGAAGGCCGCCTGTGAACTCTCGCCCTGTCCTGTCACGGCTAAGGATGCCGTCTATGAACTCTCGCTCTGTCCTGTCAAGGCTATGGAAGCCATCTGCAATCCCCTGTCCTGCCAAGTCATGGCTATGGAGACCGCCTGTGATTCCCTGTCCTGCTCAGTCACGGCTATGGAGGCCGCCTGTGATTCCCCGTCCTGCCCTGTCATGGCTACGAAGACTGCCGAGGATTTCCTCTCAAGCCTTGCCACGTCCCCTGACACCATAAAGGCTCTCCCTGTGTTGTCTGTCTCTGTTCTCCCAGTGTTGTCTGTCTCTGCTCTCCCTGTGTTGTTTGTCCTTGTTCTCCTCTGCTTGCAGGTTCTGTCATGGCTACCTGCCCAGTCTGCTTCCCTGCGGTGGTCTCTGGTCCCGTCTGTTCCGCCCTGGTGGGTTCCAGGTCCATCTGCTCCGCCCTGGTGGGACCTGGTCCGGTCTGTTCCGCCCTGGTGGGCTCCGAGTCTGTCTGCCCTACCCTGGTGGGCCCCAGGTCCATCTGCTCCGCCCTGGGGGGCTCTGGTCCCGTCTGCTCCACCCTGGGGGGCTCTGGTCCCGTCTGCTCAGCCCTGGTGGGCTCCGGGTCCGTCTGCTCCGCCCTGGTGGGTTCTGGTCCCGTCTGTTCCGCCCTGGGGGGCTCTGGTCCCGTCTGTTCCGCCCTGGGGGGCTCTGGTCCCGTCTGTTCCGCCCTGGGGGGCTCTGGTCCCGTCTGCTCCGCCCTGGTGGGCTCCGGGTCCGTCTGCTCCGCCCTGGTGGGTTCCGGTCCCGTCTGCTCCGCCCTGGGGGGCTCCGGTCCCGTCTGCTCCGCCCTGGGGGGCTTCAGTTCCCTCTGCTCCGCCCTGGTGGGCTCCAGTTCCATCCTCTCCGCCCTGGCTTCCACATGGACCTGGCCCTCCATCCCTCCCCCTGTTCCGCCTCCGTTCCACCGCCCACCTAGGATTGTTTAGGAGCATCTGGAAGCCGCTCCTTGGGGGGGGGGGGCTATGTCACGAATCCTGGCCATGAACTTTGCTTCATTCACCACTAGAGGTCACTCTCCCATCACATGGACTTTCACACAGTTACAGATCACTCATAGACTGCATTTCCCATCATTCACTGCACCCACACAGCTGTTCACTATGATCACGCTTGCACCTGTTCACCATCTCACAATCACCATCACCCAATCACACACACACACACACACACTACATAAACCCTGGACTCTCTGCCACTCACTGCCGAGTACTGATTAGCCTAGCTACCTTACCAAGCATTTCCCAGTTTTCCCTGTTAGATTTCTTGTGTTCTGATTCCTGCCCGTGCTCCTGGATTATTCTCTCTGCCTAGCCCTCTGGATTAAGTTCGCCGATCGCCGACCCACGCTTGCCTAAGGACTACTCTTGTGTCTTGCCCATGCCATACCTGTTTGCTACTGCCCGACCCTGCCTGTATTGACCATGTTTTGTAATAAAAAGCTTTTGGATCCGCATGTCTCACGTCTCGTCAGCCCCGTCACAGTACATAACTAAAATTCCTTAAAATAAAAACATTTGCAAACATAAAACTGGAAAATAAAATAATTAATTATTAATTAAAATTATTCATTAATAAAATAATTCAATTAAGTTTTTCACGCACAGTAGCCTGGGTTTAAAGAGCATATTGCAGGTTAATTTTTGTTTCTTCAAAATGAATATAATTAGGGATGCATCGATCCAATACTCTGGATCGGTATCGATGCCGATCCAAGCTTTTTGAATGGATCGGATATCGGAGATGCGTGACCGATCCAAATTCGATACCGTGTTACCAGTGGTTGATGAATGAATAGCAATAAACAATGGCCTACTGTAAAAGCTATAATTCTTATAAGAACCCAATTATTTATTTTTAAACATTTCCTTTAAAAATTAAATACATTTAAAATACTGCTTGCGCAACCACATGTAAATGTGTGACAGGCATTTGAGCAGGAACCTTTTACATTCGAAGTATCTCAGCGCGTTAAACATGTCCCTGATTTGGAAATATTTTACCCTTGATGCATAAGCGAGTAGCACTGCAAATTGTACTATTTGCAAAGCCAAAGTTTCAAGAGGTGGAAGTAGTGTTTCGACTTACAATACGACAAATTTAATCAAGCATCTTCAGAAGCATCACGCAAAAGAACACGAGGAGTTCGTGCAAATCAAACGGAAAAAGGATGAGTCAAAGCAGCTGACCTTGACAGATGCGTTTCAGAGGCAAGACAAACTTTCAAATCAGAACCCTAAAGCTGTAAAAATAACAGAAAAGGTACTTGAATTCATTGTTCTAGATGATCAGCCCCTCTCTGTGTTCGAAAACACTGGTTTCCGTCGCCTCATGGACCATCTGGAACCACAATATAGTTTGCCATCTAGAACATACATTTCTGAGACCGCTTTGATGAAAGAAGGAACTGACTAAAAGCAGAGAGAGCAGAAATGCTAATATTCCTAAAAAAAAAAACTGCCAATGATGATCAAGTGAATCCTGAAGCAGGTTTATGTTACTGGTGATGTCTATATACTTATCTTGGTTGTTACATTAGTGTTTGTTTTCTACTATTTTTCATGAGTGTAAGGTATACTTTATATTATGCCATGGTCTGTCTGAATACTGGATTCTGATTGGCTGGCAGGTGTTGATTAAATTCGTTTAATGCACAGGTAGTTCCAAGTCAGTTTAATCACCGTTCCATATTAATGCGCTGCTTTAATAGATGCACACTAACCAACAAGCAGCACTCGCGCACAGACACACACACAAAGAGAGAGTGAGTTGGAAGATCGCAGATTGCGCTGCACGCATACACAAACTTCTTGTCAACGCTTCCCTGCGATTTTTATTAATAAAATAGCCTAGATACTAGATCTCTACATTATATTCCTCAGCAATGATGGTAAAATGGCTGTTTTTTTAAGTAATTGTTTTGCAGAGAGAGACGCGCAGACGCAAGTAACAACTGCCATCACTCTCTCTCTCTCTCGATAATTAATTGAAATACATGATATAATTCATTCAAATAAATGTGATGATTGTGATCTTACCGCACTATTTCATCTCTGTGTCTGATTTGAAGCGGGCAGAATGCTGAGCTAACGAGCCTTAACTGACGAAAATAACTGTCATTTTTACCCATTCGGTCAAATATTGCGCTGCAAAGAGCAATACTAGTTTTAACTTGTCTATAACTTGGCAAATGACCATGGCATAAGCGGGATAATCAATGGCTAGCCGTGCATTAAACGATTTGAATGCACTTCGCGGAGGCAGCCACCCTCCGCTTCGCATCGGGCGGTTCTTCGCCTCCACGTCGTGCTTTCAAATCGTTTAATGCATGGCTAGCCATTGATTATCCCTTACTTAAGCACTGTGTTGCAGCTTGCTACCGTTCTGATTTAAGATTCACTAAATTTAGAATATTACTTTTTGGATTTTCTTGAGAAAATAATTTAATTTGATAATTGCAGTAAATATTGTTAAGATTGTGATACAACTAGTAACTGTTGAAATTAATGTTAATTTTGCTACTGCATCATTCAGTTTTCGTAAAGTTGTCAGCCATACTGTATTGCATATCATGTATCTGTTATGTTTTTTCCCCTTTTTCATCAAGTAATGTGCAGTCAGATTTGGTATATCTTTCTTTACCTAATACAAATAAATCTTAATGACCAAGTGAATTGTATACATTTCTTAGTTTTGAAGGTAAAAAAAAACAAAAACACACTGATATCGGATTGGTATCGGTATCGGCCGATACTCAGAATTTTTGGTATCCGATCAGATCGGTTTTGAAAAAGTGGTATCGTTGCATCCCTAAATATAATCTTTTATGAAAATATCATATGAAAAGCTAATGCAGGATTTTAAATGTTTTACAAGACATGAGGGCACAAATGTAATAGAAAAAGTGATAGTTTCTTTGACAGTTTTCAAAAACCGCTTTTTTTAACGACACGTCATTTTACGTCACATAAGGGAGTTGTTTGCTGGGCTCTGCATTGGCTCAGTGCAGAGTAGGTTGGTATTCAGAAGGAGCGGTCTTGAGTCAGTGCGTTTTCTGTAGTTTTTGTATTTTAATGTCTCATCATCATGGTAAATTATTGTGTTTGTGGAGGTTGCACAAACTCCAGGCTGTCAGGACATCAAGTCCACAGGTTTCCTAAAAACATCTCAAGGGCCCAGAAATCACCTCAGACCCCAGAGGGTTAATTATTTTATAATCATTTGGGTGACCTGAATTGAGTGACCTTGTTTTTAGAATATATATATTTGATATATATTTTCAAATAAATTACTTGTGTAACGTTTTGGTCATATAGCCCACTCATAATCGTGTTAAATAATCGTGATTACAATATTGACCAAAAATAATCAGGATTATGATTTTTGCCATAATCGAGCAGCCCAGCCTGAATTGCAAATTAATTTCACAAATCAGAACACACAACAGCAAATTAGAAAATGGAAAGTAAGCCTTTTGATCGGACAGATACAGTATAAGTCAATTTTCATAAGCCACTCATGAAAATGAGAGAATATGAGTATTTGACAAAGGATGAGAAGCTGAAAAAAGAATACATAAGAATATGAAGAAGAAGAAAAAGGAGGAAGAAGCAGAAAAAGAAGGAAAGAGAGGCAGGAAGAAGCCTGTGTCAGTTAATGTGGAAGAAGAGCATGAGGAAGAAGAGAAGATTGGAATGTGAGATTAGGAACAAAATCTGTGCATGTGAATTACTCTTGCGCTGCAGCAGCCCTCTGCTTTTGAAAGGTCCCTCTGCTACTGTGAGGTCTTTCCTGGTCTGCAGCAACCCTCGTATGGTGGACCTGTAGTGCAAATTAATTTCATAATTCAGAACAAAACAGCAAATGAGAAAACTCAACAGCCAATTTGCTAATGGAAAGTGAGTATTTTAATTGGACAGATAGAGTTTCGGTTTATTGTCGTGATCAGCTCAGTATATGATGAAGGAGCAGGAGGAAACAGAAGAAGTAGGAGAAGGAGAAGAAGCAGAAGGAAGGAGACTGGTGTCAGTTAAAGTGGTAGAAGAACACAATGAAGAAGAGAAGATTGAAATGTGAGATTAAGAACAAAATCTATTAGGGGTGTAACGGTACACAACCACGATGGTTCGGTACGTTCGGTAAGTTTTGGTACAGCATGGGGGGAAAAACTAAACATAAAATTGCTTTTTTTTTCTTTTATTAAACAGTAGTTTACTCATCAAATTGTTTGTCTGTTTTTAAATCAATTTAATTACGATTCAAATTTTCTTGGATAAAAATCTAATTAATCTAATGCTGTAAACTCTTATAATATTAAAGATTACAATTAACAACAAAGCCCGAACTATTGAATTTAATTGCAATTTTTTATTTATTTAATAAACATAAAAAAAAAAAGTGTATGAAAACATGTAAATTGCACATAAGGTAGTTTTGACATTAACTTCTCAGTAGCTGCATTTACATGGACCATAATAATCCGATCGTAATAGGACTAAAGCACAATCAGAATAAAAAAGTCACATGTAAACACGTCAATCGGATTGAATTGGCCAGATCTGATTAAAATTTCAATCGGATCGTAAGGGGTGGTTTATTCCTTTTGTAATCCGAACGAGAGGACATGTAAACACTTGCTCGGATTGAAAACCGAAACTGGAAAGTACTGCGCATGTGCAGTGACGTAAAAATAGCATAATGACATATGACGCACGGAACGAGCTGTTCTTCCTGGTGAATAAAAGTGTTATAAATGAGTGTCCACTCATTCTAAAATGCTGCTTTCACTCAGCGTCTGTGAAGTGGAGCAGGACAACGTCCCACAACTCCTTGTTTAAGACTCTCATCCACAGACGACTGGTTTTGGGCACGGGAAGGGACACTTTTACTGCTTTCTTAAGTAAGCAGCACTGCACAGTAGTCAATGTGCTGGTCGTCGACTAATTAGGACCCGAAGTAAATAAATATCAAGTGTGCTTTTTAAAACAATACGCGACAACAGCGGGAAACTGAATATTCATGCGGTGTGCGCATGTCAAAAGATTAAATCCGATCAGAAGCTTGTGACATATAAACGCTCACATCAACCCGATCACTTTATTTGGCGTTCATGTAAACACTACGTTCGGATTTGACAATCAGAATGAATTCATTCATTAATTTATCATTTTGAGAAGGAGTCCACGATTCGTCGGGAAAACATTGTAAAAATGAATATGCTACGAAGAGCAATAAGATGGCATTATAAAATGAAAAGGCTCGCTTTGATTCTGAATGGCGAAGACGTGCACACCCACTGCTTATCACGGAACATACGTAATTGGCCATTATACAGTGTGATAGAGTCTGGTTCATTGGTCCGTTGGATCGGTTTGCTTTCTCACTACAGCCAAACCACTCCAGAGTTCGTTTTCAATCGAGCTGAGACCACCTCGTTCAGGCGATCTCGGACCGATTGTTTTGGAGCAGATCCGAGCGCAATTGCCGCGTTCACATATGCCTAAACGAACCGAGCTAAGGGGGGGAAACGTGCCAGGTTCCGAAACAATGGGCCAGGTGTGAAAGCACCCTAAGTGAGACTCAGAGCGGGGGTGGGGGGTATTCCAGAAAGCAGGGTATGTACTTTACTTTACTACTTGCATTAAGTTACATTAAGTACATTAAGAGTATGTAAGTAGACATATCAACTTACTCTCTGAACATAACCTGCTCCGGAGTAGGTTCTGTTTCAGGGTTAGCTTACTTCAGAGCTATTAGCGCATGTGTGACCTACTGACCAGAGTCCAGTGGGTATGACAGATTGCACACAATATTATATATTATTACAATATAGTCATGTAATACATACATACATACATACACACTGAACAAAATTGTAAACGCAACACTATTGTTTTTGCCTCCATTTTTCATGAGCTGAACTCAAAGATCTAAGACTTTTTCCATGTACACAAAAGGCCTATTTCTCTCAAATATTGTTCACAAATCTGTCTAAATCTGTGTTAGTGAGCACTTCTCCTTTGCTGAGATAATCCATCCACCTCACAGGTGTGGCATATCAAGATGTTGATTAGACAGCATGATTATTGCACAGGTGTGCCTTAGGCTGGCCACAATAAAAGGCCACTCTAAAATGTGCAGTTTTATCACACAGCACAATGCCACAGATGTTGCAAGTTTTGAGGGGGTGTGCAATTGGCATGCTGACTGCAGGAATGTCCACCAGAGCTGTTGCCCGTAAATTGAATGTTCATTTCTCTACCATAAGCCATCTCCAAAGGCGTTTCAGAGAATTTGGCAGTACATCCAACCGGCCTCACAACCGCAGACCACGTGTATCCACACCAGCCCAGGACCTCCACATCCAGCATCTTCACCTCCAAGATCGTCTGAGACCAGCCACCCAGACAGCTGCTGCAACAATCGGTTTGCATAACCAAAGAATTTCTGCACAAACTGTCAGAAACCGTCTCAGGGAAGCACATCTGCATGCTTGTCGTCCTCATCGGGGTCTCGACCCGACTGCAGCTCGTCGTCAGACTTGAGTGGGCAAATGCTCACATTCAATTTGGAGAGGTGTTCTCTTCATGGATGAATCCCGGTTTTCTCTGTACAGGGCAGATGGCAGACGTGTCTGGCGTCGTGTGGGTGAGCGGTTTGCTGATGTCAACGTTTTGGATCGAGTGGCCCATGGTGGCAGTGGGGTTATGGTATGGGCAGGCGTATGTTATGGACAACGAACACAGGTGCATTTTATTGATGGCATTTTGAATGCACAGAGATACCGTGACGAAATCCTGAGGCCCATTGTTGTGCCATTCATCCACGACCATCACCTCATGTTGCAGCATGATAATGCACGGCTCCATGTTGCAAGGATCTGTACACAATTCCTGGAAGCTGAAAACATCCCAGTTCTTGCATGGCCAGCATACTCACCAGACATGTCACCCATTGAGCATGTTTGGGATGCTCTGGATCGGCGTATACGACAGCGTGTTCCAGTTCCTGCCAATATCCAGCAACTTCGCACAGCCATTGAAGAGGAGTGGACCAACATTCCACAGGCCACAATCAACAACCTGATCAACTCTATGTGAAGGAGATGTGTTGCAGTGCGTGAGGCGTGATACTGACTGGTTTTCGGACCCCCCCAATAGATTAAAACTGCACATTTTAGAGTGGCCTTTTATTGTGGGCAGCCTAAGGCACACCTGTGCAATAATCATGCTGTCTAATCATCATCTTGATATGCCACACCTGTGAGGTGGATGGAGTATCTCGGCAAAGGAGAAGTGCTCACTAACACGGATTTAGACAGATTTGTGAACAATATTTGAGAGAAATAGGCCTTTTGTTGAGTTCAGCTCATGAAAAATGGGGGCAAAAAGAAGTGTTGCTTTTATAATTTTGTTCAGAATATATACATACAGTACATATATATATATATATACAGTATATATATTAAAGAGAGAGAGATGATAGTTGTACGATATGTTAATTATAAAGCACTAATATAAGTAATAAATAAGGTAATATATTATTCAAATATGGTTATTATATTTATCTTATTGGCATATATAATAGTTACCTGTATAAATTCCAAAACACTTATGACAAGGTAATGTTTAATTTATATTTTATATTATCATCTTACACATCATGGATCGGCATTTTCTATAATTTATTTTTATTATAAAAATGCATATCTGATATGACTTATTATATTATTAGCATCAAACAAACTATATAATTCTTATTCTCAAGGATTAAAGATTAAACGGAAAAAAAGAAAAATGATTGCAAACCACCAAGTTAGGTGGCGATATGCACTAAGCATGTAAATGACCTTTGAACATAAGAAGAAGAAAGAAGTAGTATAGCGCGCTTTTTTCTTAACATCCGTTTCCATAGTGACTCGTTGCTCCGTTGAGAATGTTGTGTTTTAAGTAGGAACATACTCAGAGTTGAATGAACTTACTCCCGGACGCGTTTTTGGAACCAACATACCTCAAGTAAGCAAGGTTTGAGTTAATCCACCGAGAGGTCAGGGTTTAGCAGATGGAAAGTTAACCTTGCTTTCTGGAATACACCCCTGGTGCGGTTCCTTCAGTGCACACAGCACACACCTTCATCTAGTCCGCCGTCAGCTTGTTATTTGGCTGCCAGCGGGAGACATGATGGTCACGGATCCGTCAGACTTTTAAGATTTAGTGTTATATAAATAAAACTGAATTGAACTGAATTAACCATAATTGCAGATCTGATTGATATATATCTGATCTAAACTTTATAAACTTTTATACAGCAAGACAATTTGTGATTGTGATTATTTTTTATTGGTTGTCACCAAAATGGGGCCATTCAAAACCTTTCTAAAGTCCTCCTTCCTCTGGAAACTGTTAGCTAATGTGTATATATCTGTAAGCTAACACTGGTCTCTCACCAAGACACCTGCCCTGTTCTTCACTGGTTCTCCTCACACCACAACTCAATTTGTCTCCTCTGACCGTTGTTCTATCTAATCCTGGCCTGTCCCTGCTCTCTTGGCCACATAGCAGGCTAATAATTGTATGGCTGTGGTCCGTCAAACGAGTATGAATAAACATTTACAATTTCCTCAGCATCTGAACTGTCATCGCAGTCCATTGTTTTCCTATTGTTTAAATTGACCGCACTCCCTCTCATTACATCACTTACGATTTGGCGTTTTCAGATGCGGAAGTAAAATTTCACAAAAAATTACTCCAGAGGCCTCAGTAGCATATTTATAAGTATATAAAGAAAATCTAAAAAAAAAATCTAGTTCCTACATTATTTTTCTATACATTAAATAGGGATGCACCGATACTGGTATCGGGCCTGATACTGAGCTCCTGTACTCGTACTTGTTAAAATGCCCTGATACCACACAGCATGTGATAAATGCCATATTCAGACAAAGAAACACAACAGACAGCAGAATGGAGTTATTAGAGATTAAGGATGTCTACGAAGTATATGTGTGCAATGAATATAATGTTAAACATTCAGTAATAACGCCTGTATAGCTGATGTGCACGAGCTGATAAGCAAAGCATGAGCGGATTGAGAACGGCGGCACAAATGCGCGAGCTTGTCGAGTGAATATCCCTTTCTCACAGACATCACTGGAAAGTTTGTAGTTCGGTCGGATTTGTCAAAAACAAGTAAGTAAAACAATGCACAAGTTACTTAACGGTAGAGAGGGAGAGGGAGAGAGAGAAAGAGCGCGCACTTCTTTTGTGTGATCTTTATTGATGTTCGCTCACTTAGCACACATCATTTGGATTAGAACTAAATCGTAAATATAAGACAATTTCTGCACCAGTACAAATACGTGCACGCATGTTTTGCTTGCTTCATGAGTGATTCTGCATTATATGAGTGGCTTTGGAATATAAATCGCAGCACGTTTCAGATTAAAAAAACGTGACTTCTATTTCTGGAAATATCAGTTAGGAGATTTATAACGAGTGGTTCCTTGCATTATTACAGCAAAACGCATGATTACAGTACTAAGCCACTTCAATGGAGCAGCTCTAATGCTATTAAATTAAAGATGATGTACCATAGAGCAAAAAAAAAAAAAAAAAAAGAACAGTGAAAGTAACAAAAACTTGTAAAATTAATTTTAATGGTCATAATTAAGTGTGAAAATACCCAAAGGATATACAGTCAAACTAAAACTTATTCAGAGACCAGATATAATTTTTGATATTTTTTTACTAGTGAGTGCAGGACACTATAGTTCATTTGTAAAGTGAGGATAGCCAAATTAAGTAAACTGTTACATATTATACCCAAAAATTCTTCATACAGTGGACTATCAGTAAAATTGATACAAATTTGGGACCAAAAATTATTCAGACGGAGTCTGGGAAAAAAATGAAGCATGAACCTGGTTGACAGCATGCCCAGGAGACTACAGGCTGTCATTAAGGCTAAGGGTGGCCCGACAAAGTATTATAGTTGTGTCATACTAACAGTCTGAATATTTTTTGGTTGATTGTAATCCATTACATACCTTTCTATCAAAGTTATCTGACATTATCAAGCTGAATTTGTTCTGACACAGTTTAACTCTGAGTTCTACTATTTTCTAAACTACAGTGAATAAACTGTGATAATGTGAGAAATGATGAAGGTGTCTGAATAAATTTTGGTTTGATTGTACCTATTTGATATATGAAGGTAACCAACTAACATTATACATACTCTTTTGGTTTATGTACGCGATATTTAAAAAATGTACAAATGCAATGAAAATATCGGTATCGACAAGTACCAAAAATAAAAGTATCGGTTTCAGGCGAGTACTGGAAAAAGTGGTATCGGTGCATCCCTAACATTGACTCACTGGGGGCTCTGACCTGCAATTCTCTTTAACATGTCTTAAATCCTACAGATATTGAATAATCAAATCTAAAAAAAAAATGCTGCATAGTTTTCACTTTAAGAATTACATATAAATTGATTTATGATAAAAGATACAAAAGTGATTTTTTAAATGATTAACATTAAATGTAACAGACAGCAACAGTTTATTTGTCTGCTCTCCCTTTAAGAACGAATGCACGGTTTGCATCGAGTAATTTTTCGCGACTTACGTGTGTTGATGTTCCTTTTAGTACAGCGAAGTTAAAGAAACTGAAAATTTTAGAAAATTTCATATGGGAATCGACACCCCCCCACCTTTAAGGGGTTATTCCACCCCAAAATGAAAATTTTGTCATTATGCACTTACCCCTATGTCGTTCCAAACCCATAAAAGCTTTGTTCGTCTTCGAAAACACAATTTAAGATATTTTGGATGAAACCCGGGAGGTTTCTGTTTGTGATTGTCCCATTGACTGTCAAGTAAATTACACTGTCAAGGCACAGAAAAGTATGAAAAGCATTGTCAGAATACTCCATCTGCCATCAGTGGTTCAACCGTAACGTTATGAAGCTACGAGAATACTTTTTGTTCGGAAATAAAACAAAAATAACGACTTTATTCAACAATTCGGCACCGTAACGTCACCGCAGTGCCATTTTGGAGACTATCGCTGCACGCAAAATGCGTACACTCTTCCGTGTTAGCCGCGACATAGAGATGCGCTTTCTACGTGGATTTACGCTTTGATTTGAACGCAAACAGCTCATCTCTATGTCGCGGCTAACACAGAAGAGTGTACATTATTTGCGTGCAGCGATAGTCTCCAAAAAAAGCGCTACGGTGACGTTACGGTGCCGAATTGTTGAATAAAGTCGTTATTTTTGTTTTATTTCCGAACAAAAAGTATTCTCGTCGCTTCATAACGTTACGATTGAACCACTGATGGCAGATGGAGTATTCTGACGATGCTTTCCATACTTTTCTGGACCTTGACAGTGTAATAGGGATGTAAAGGTATGAAAATTTCTTATCACAGTTACTAGTATAGAGACTGTTACTGAAAACTAGGGGTGCTTCGATTGATCGGCTACCGATCATTATCGTTTGATAATCGCTTGGGGGTGTTTGATCGGCGGTCTCTAAAAAGGCCGATCTCAAAAAACCGATCTCTAGCTGATGACACGCCTGCTGTGAGAGATTTGGCATGACATGCAGTGCACCGTCTCAGTCTCTGTCCAGCGCGGGTGAAATAATTATAATGCTGTAGGTGAGGTACAATTCATATATCTTCATTAAATAACTTATAAAGTAATTTGAAAACCTTATGCAAGACATAATTTCACAAACCGCGTGAGTGAATCGCCGCACGCGCTCTCTCTCTTTCTCTCTCAAAATGCGCAAACGGCTTCAAATCAAATCGCGTCTGCACTATAAGCGAGCTGCACCCTGAACAGTTGACAGGAACTGTCACTTGCACAATCGAGGCAGGGTCGCGTCGTCACGCGTCTGCCTTTCTTTTTAATTCTTGCCAGTGTTTAAACCATTCAGCGCTCGCACGCTCTCCTAGCGGGAGACCGTGCGCTCCTGCACACTCGCGCGTGCACACACACACACACACACACACACACACATAATGCCAGGTTCACATCCGTTTGCAGTGTGTATGCAGTGCGTATTTTTTCCGCACTCATCATAATGTAATAGAGCGTTAACACTGCACACGGCTGCAGGTCCGGCGGTGCTTCCAGGAGCGGTGCGTCTGCAGCCGTACAGAGATCGTTTCCACTGCACGTGCTGAATTAAAGTGATAGCGCATTGTTTGCGGTAAATATGAACATGGATTGACACGAAAATGTAGTAATAACACCATAAATGCATATAATTAAAGTCTACTGTGTTTCACAGTCAACACATAGGGCTTTTTGGCTAGGTTTAAAGGGAAAGAACACTTTTAGATAAACAAGGCACTAATAAATGGTACTCGTGGAGGTAGAAAAACAAAGTTCTTTATGAACTGCAGGATTGCTTGTAATAAAGATTTAAATGCAAAAGGAAAGGCAGTAGAGCTGACAGTTTCGGTCAATGGTAAGTTTGTGATAATGTAAGAAAAGTAGTTTAAGGCCAGGTTTCACGGACAGGGCTTAGACTAAGCCAGGATTAGGCCATAGTTCAATTAGGACATTTAAGTAATTTTTATAAACATGCATAGAAAAAAAAAAAAACATTACTGGTGTGCATCTTGAGACAAAACAACGGCACTGATATATTTTATGATCAGTCAGTTTTTTTCAGTTGATTCAGCTCAGAATTACATTTTAGTCTAAGACTAGGCGTAAGCCTTGTCTGTGAAACCGGGGGTAAATGTTTGAAATCAAAATAATGGATAAATGTTGCGTTTGTGGTAAACAGCCACAGATCAGTTGCAGACTCCTGTGTGAAAGCACAGTCAGTGCTGCTTCTGCACCGCTTACGGTACTGCATACACACTGCAAACGAAATAGGCCTATGTGTGAACCTGGCATAAAAGGCCACCTCATATACAGCTCACAAAATAAAGCTTGTGCTGTGTGTAAGCTATTGCACGATTGTAAAAATAAAAATGCACTGTATGATCAAACATTTACGTGAGATAAATATATATTTTTTGAAAAATGTCTAAAAAATTCCTCCTCCACCCCTCAAATTAAAAAATCCCCTCTCACAAGAGTCACCTAAGGGGGAAATTCATTCTCAGAAATGAAATTCAGGCCCTGAATAAATGTCTAAAAATCCTGATTGGAGTATCACTATAAATAATTCTACATAATAAAAAGATGGCTTTAAAAAGATCGGTATCGGTAATCGGATCGGCAGATACTACTTTCTGTGATCGGCAATCGGTGATCGGCCTCAAAAATCCTGATCGGAGCACCCCTAATATATATATATATAACATACATATATGGATATATATTACAAAATGTATTTGTCAGATTTGGTTACATATATATGTAACATACATGTTCCCATATAAGTGTTAATATATATAGTAGCTACATGTGAAAATACATTACGCACACAGACATATACAGTATATATACAGTGCCCATAAGTATTGGAATAGTAAAGACAAAATTGCTCTGTTGGCTGTGGAGTCAAGACATTTGCAAATATGATTAAAAGATGAATATGAGACAAAACTACAGAATGTCACATTTTATTATTAGCTGTTTCAACACACGTTTTACCAAATAAAAAGAACAGCACTTTCAGTTCATCCCACTATTTGATATGTTCAACTGTCCCAATACTTATGTTCACAAGGCAGATATAAAAGATTAAAAGCTATTATTTAGTTGCAGATCCCTTGTGCGCAATCACAGCAGTGAGTCTGTGACTGCTACTGTCATCATACATTAAGTCATCAGTAAAGATGAGAGGGCCTGTTCCAGAGACAGCCATACATGTCCATGCCATGACACCACCTCCACCATGCTTTACAGATGAGGCTGTATGCTTGGGATCATTTGCAGTTCCCTTTTTTTCTCCACATTTTTACTTTCCCATCACTTAGATAAAGGTTCATCTTTGTCTCATCAGTCCATAAACACAGTTCCAAAACTCTTCTGGCTCACCTTTGTGCTTTTTTGCAAACTCTAATCTTGCCTTTCTATTTTTGGTGCTGGTCAGAGGTTTGCATCTTGCTGTGTAGCATCTGTAATTCTGTCAAAGTCTCCTGAGGACAGTAGATTGTCAGAGCATCACCCCAGCTTTCTGGAATTTGTTGGTGATTTTACAGACACGTCTTTTAGGGTTCATTTTCACAGCTTTTATGATTTGTCTGTCATCAACTACTGTTGTTTTCTCAGCCGATCAGGTAGTTGAACAGATACACTGTCTCCTTACCAATCACAACCTCTCTGAGTTGAAGAGTGGCCACTTAAGTCTTTCCATTGACTCCTCTCCAATCAAGGTTCTTCACCAGGGAGTTGGAAATTCCCCTCTTCAATATGCACCAGGTGCAGTCGCACACATCCGCCCCATCAATAAGCCCAACCAGTTTATCTGAAACAGAATTTAAAAAGAAAACAAATTGTCAATAAAACACTTTTTATATATCCACTGTTTAAATTTGTACATTTCAACAATGAATTAGAGTAGAAAAAAATGTATTAAAGAAAGGTTGATATAAAAACTGTCTTATGTGCAATTTAAATGGTTGTATCTGGCACGGGCAAACTCAGTCCTGATGCTCCAGAAGGAAACACGATGCATTAAGAGCCGGGGGGTGAAAACTTTTGAACAGATTGAAAAAAAACAAATTTTATTATACACACACACACACTGACTCCAAACTTCAAGTGTATAATGTTACAAAAGCAATTTTATTTCAGATTAATGCTGATCTTTACATCTTTCTATTCATCAAAGAATCCTGAAAAAATTTACTCAACTGTTTTAAGTATTGATGTTAATAATTGTCACGAATCCGGTTCATGGACTTCCGTCCAATTGCCACCAGAGGTTGCCCCTCCATCATATTGACTCTCACACCACACAGACCGTTACACGTCACTCTGGACTGCATTTCCCATCATCCATTGCACTGATTACACACAGCTGTAACCAATCACACACACTATAGCTGTGTCTCATTTAGAAGGTTGCGTCCTCTGGAGGTTGCATCCTCTGTAGGATGCGTAACGTATATGAGGTGTCCTCAACCTAGAATTAAATGAGACGGCCTTCGTAGGATGGGCGGAAAAGGAAACAGGAAGTATCGCATTGATTTGCTAACACATTTAGAGCATTGTTGCGCTCTCACACTACTTAAATGAAGGAAAATTATTTCTAAATTTGGAAAGTAATTTGAAAAAAAAAATGCTTTTACTTGTTTTATTTTGTTCAATGTTTGAGGAGCTGCAGTGTATGTACAACAGACATCTGTTAGAGAAAAAAAGGAGGAGGATATTAAGAACAAAGTTTATCCGGGTTTACTGGAGGCACTTTAAGTTAAGTTGAAAACGCCACATCTGCATTTGTGTGTGCATTTGTGTGTACATCTGCCTGCGCCTCAAATTAACAACGGTTGTTTATGACGACGCAAAGAATTGTGGGTTATATGTAGCAGCGAAGGATACACCTAATACATCCTCCATAAAAAAAAGAAGTGAAAGAAGGTCGCATTCGAAGTTTGCATTTGGAGTGTCCTACTTGCATTTCTGAAATGAGACAGCCTCGATGACGTATGCACCCATCGAATGAGACCTCCGGAGGACGCAGCCTTCTAAATGAGACACAGTTTATATTACACCCACTCAGATCCTTCTCAAACTGCTGAGTATTGTTTAGCGTTTATCGCTCTCCTAGTGATAGCTACATTACGGAGCCATTCTGAGTTTTCTGAATCTAGTTTAATCCTGTTTATTGCTTGAGTCATTCGTGTCTTGATCCTAGCCTGTGTTTCTAATTTCTTGTCTGATCTCTGCCTGCCCTGAAGCTTATAGCCTGCCTTGGATCTCTCTCTCGTCTTGTCATTTGGACTCTGTTTGCCCCTGCCTGGACTATTATTGTGTATCTGGATAAGTAGCATGAGTATATTTGTAGAAATAGCCAAGACATTGCATGGGTCAATTTTTAATTTATGCCAAAAATCATCAGGATATTAAGATCATGTTCCATAAAGATATTTTGTAAATTTCTTACCATAAACATATCAAAACTCAATTTTTGATTGGTAATATGCATTGCTTAGAACTTCATTTGGACAGCTTTACAGGCGATTTTCTCAATAAGTCTAAGTGGACGTCCATGACATGCGGAGTCCCACAAGGCTCAATTCTTGCACCACTCCTTTTTACCTGTATATGCTCCCACTAAGTCAAATAATGAGAAAGGCAATTTGGTTCTATCACAGCTATGCTGATGATACCCAGATTTACCTAGCCTTATCTCCAAATGACTACAGCCCCATTGACTCCCTCTGCCAATGCATTGATGAAATTGACAATTGGATGTGCCAAAACTTTCTTCAGTTAAACAAGGAGAAAACTGAAGTCATTGCATTTGGAAACAAAGATGAAGTTCTCAAGGTGAATGCATACCTTGACTCTAGGGGTCAAACAACTAAAAATCAAGTCAGAAATCTTGGGGTGATTCTGGAGACAGACCTTAGCTTCAGTAGTCATGTCAAAGCAGTAACTAAATCAGCATACTATCATCTCAAAAACATTGCAAGAATTAGATGTTTTGTTTCCAGTCACGACTTGGAGAAACTTGTTCATGCCTTTATCACCAGCAGGGTGGATTATTGTAATGGTCTCCTCACCGGCCTTCCAAAGAAGACCATTAGACAGCTGCAGCTCATCCAGAACGCTGCTGCCAGGATTCTGACTAGAACCAGAAAATCTGAGCATATCACACCAGTCCTCAGGTCCTTACACTGGCTTCCAGTTACATTTAGGATTGATTTTAAAGTACTTTTACTCGTTTATAAATCACTCAATGACCTAGGACCGAAATACATTGCAGATATCCTCACTGAATATAAACCGACCACTCAGATCATTAGGATCGAGTCAGTTAGAAATACCAAGGGTTCACACAAAACAAGGGAGTCCGCTTTTAGCTATTATGCCGCCTGAAGTTGGAATCAGCTTCCAGAAGAGATCAGATGTGCTAAAACATTAGCCACATTTAAATCCAGACTCAAAACTCATCTGTTTAGCTGTGCATTTGTTGAACGAGCACTGTGCTACGTCCGAACTGATTGCAGTCTATTCTTAAGTTTTAAATTATTTTTAAATAAATTTTTATATCATTTTGTTTTTATTGTTGTGATTTTTATTTATTTTTAATTCCTTGTTTTTATTGTTGTGATTTTTTTTTAAATGACTATTTCACTTCCTTTTATGTAAAGCACTTTGAATTACCACTGTGTATGAAATGTGCTATATAAATAAACTTGCCTTGCCTATTTAGATTTTTTTGCACCCTCAGATTTCAGATTTTCAAACAGTTGTAGTCAGCCAAATATTGTCCTGTACTAACAAACCATACATCAATGGAAATCTTATTTATTCAGGTTTCAGATGATGTATAAATCGTAATCTCAAAAAAATTGACCCTTATGACTGGTTTTGTGGTCCAGGGTCACATATGACCTAACTAAAGGGCCTGCAACACATAATCACTAATAACTGTGACTTTTGCCTCAATGAACTCCTAATTTACTGCTTATTAACAATAAGGTTGTTGTAGTGTTTACATTTGGTATTGGGCAGGATTAAGAGATAGTAGAATGTGGTCATGCAGAATAAAGCATTAATATGTGCTTTGTAAGTATTAATAAATAGCCATTATGCTAGCTAATAAGCAACTACTTAAAAGTGAGAATTGTTCCCCATAAGTGTTAACTAAACATTTTGTTTCAACCACTTATGAGTAGCATGAAGAAAACATAAACTAAATTGGTTTCCTTATAATTTAAATAAAACTACTCTATTCACAGGCTATTTTTGTATTGTACAATACCTAATAACGTTAATAAAACCTTTGTAGTAATTTTAATAAAACTGTTTATATTAATGTTTATTATTTCAAATAAATTCTGTTCTTTTGAACTTTCTATTAATCAAAGAATCCTAGAAAAAAACTACACCAATGATTTCAACACTAAGTATAAGTGTTTCCTCAGCAGTAAATCAGCATATTACAATAATTTCTGAATAATTTCACACTATTGTTTTTTTAATCAAATATGTTCAACTACTTTTTTTTTTCTTAGATTCCAAATGTTTAGAGCTACCAGGAGAAGGTCTACCCACAGACGAAGGAGACACAGACGTCTCACGGAGTATAACATTCAGAGTTATTATGTTGCTAAGAAAAGTGGATCGAGTTACATCACATAATGGTAAGCACAGTTCTCAGACTGAAATGTTGACCTTTATGTTGTTGAAATTTAGTTTTTTGTTTGTTTTTTAAAAACAGATGGAACTCCACCAATCCTGTTTATGCTCGTGGTTTGCAGATCTCCATCGAAGCACTCTTTGTGAGCATTTGTCAGAAGAAGCACTTGGCCTACCTTTATAGACAGAATGGTATGTATTAGTAAATGTAAGTGATGCAGATGGAAGTTATATTGGTTCTGTTCATTAAATGCCATGGCAGCTCTGTTGTAATACCACTGTTTTTGCTCTTATTACAGATCGCAACAAAAGGTGTCAGAAGATTAGTCAGAAGATTGCCCAAGAAAAGAAATGCTTGCTAGAAGAGATCCAGAGATACAACCAACAACCTGATGGTGACCCTGTGGACACAAACGCAGTTGTGCAGAAACTCTCCAACAAAGCAGCAGAGCATGATCTGGTCTTGGCAGGAACAGAACATAGGTGTTGTATGAAGATTTATAATTTTGTGTTTATTAAAATGTACTGTATCATTTTTTTTTTATTAATGTATCTAATCTTTTCATTCCTTCAGACGGTGTCGACATTATCACCAATAAGAAGCTCTTTGATCAACTAATGCTTGTCTGTTGAAGAAAAGCAGATCCTTGTGAAGGAGATGATGGCAGCACTGTCAGTACCTTAAGGACTCAGTAGCAAAGGTCCAGTCACTGATGGGCACCGTTTCAGTGTACACACAAACAGGAAGTGTAAATCAAACTATCTGGCTTTATGCACTTTAAATTTCTTTGGTCAAACTATTTTCAAGTGAAAAGCAAGCATGCTTGTATTGGCTCAAGAACTAAGAATAAATGGCCTTCAAAGATTATTTTATCCATTTTATTTTATTATTATTTTTTCCAATTTGACTTTGTATTTAAGATTTGTCTAAACATAAATAAGCTCTCTCCCGATAAATTGTTTAGTGTGACAGTACTTCGATTACTCCTCATGTGAGGCATTCTCGAATCAACTCCTAGGCTGGTGGAAGAGGAGGAAGGGGAAATGGAGGAAGAAATGGACTGGCAACGTGACATCAGCTCTGAGGATGATAATGATGCAGAGGTGAGGACTCCAGTCACTTGTCCTGGGACTTAAGTCCCGAGTCCCGAGTCCCGAGACTCGAGTCACAGTTGTACCCCACTGCATTCAAGCAGGTTCCGGTAACGCCACTGCTCAAAAAACCAACATTAAACACTTCACTTACAGATAGCTGGGTCATTCCATGAAATCGGTGCCTTTTCCACTTGGAAAAATTGAAAAATAACATAAGTTTAATTAACATTTTTTAAATATCCATGAAATGAAGACACCTTAAAATGACAAGGAATTGCGTTGTGCCATCTCAGGCTATGTAATTGATTATTTTATGACTATTTTTCTACCTCTTTTTAGTATTTTTGTCAATCCTGTTACCGACACAAGTATTACTAGATAGTATAGTTAAATCAGAACTACTGTACATGATAGTTTTCACATATATGAGCAGCATTTTAGTCGCTCTTTTCACTGGGATTGTTTCAAATTTTGGATTTATTTTTTTTTTTATAGTTTTACATTTTTCATTCAGATGACCAAGAACATCCTAATTTAAGAAAAACAAAATTTACAAGAGAGATGTTAAAAAAGGCCTTTGTCCAAAACAAAATATAATTAAAGTTACAATGGATAAACCTGGAAGGCTGTCAAATATCAAATATCATTCTTACAGTTTTTATGAAATTGATGACAGAAGCAGGATTGACAGAGTAACAGGGATGACAGGACACACATTCTTCAGCACACTGCACATATTTGTTTACATTACTGTAAAGTTTTACCATTGTAAATTGCATTATATTGTTTTGCACTTACTTGGCATAATTGTATGACAAAAGTAAACAGTTTTTCAGTTAAAGTCAGTTCATTGTTGATTTAGCTTATTACATTTGTAAGAGATCTAATGTCTTAAAGGGTTACTCCACCCCAAAATGAAAATTTTGTCATTAATCACTTACGTATTATAATATTACACCACCCAAATATGTATTTACTTCCTTCTAATTCTCGTTGTCAGTGCAGGCTTGTTTAGCTTATTGACCGTTATGAAAAGTGATTAGTTGCCTGCATAAAAAAAGCCTTGAACATAAAACAAAATATAGTTGAATAGACATAATCATTTCATGACTCTAGGCACTTCTTTGTGAAGACAGTGGCATAATACAGTGAAATAATATGTTCTTTAGCCATATAAAAACAGTTGTAATGTGTGCGGGTAAAATTTACCCACTGGCGGGTTTTAGATATACAGCGACCCCTGGCGGTTCTAGTGTTAAAATATACTGATCTGGTTCAATTATTAGGCAAGGAAGATGATCAGATCTTGGTCTTTCTGTGATCCGCTGAAACCAGGCCAAGATCTTGATGCTGAAATTTGGATTAATTTTCTTGAACATTGCAAGACTGGGGTGAGAGTCTGCAGTCACCTTGCTGCTGCTTTGTTTGTAATTGAACTCACATGGAAGCATTAATGACAATGAGTTGTAGGACCTCATTGAACGGACACACAAGTAAACTGCAGAACAGCACATTCCAAAAGGAATCTAAGGAGTCTTCTACCAGCCATCTGCGGTCGTAAAATTAATTAATGATCAACATTGCGCCCAAGTGTCTAGGCCGGTTTCCTGTCCTGCTCTGCTATCTTCTCACGAGATCCATAAAACAATAAGTAGATTTGAGGAGAGAGGACTTCTCCCCATCTGGAATGACTTAAACTACAAAAGGATGATTCACAGGGACGATCTCCAGGCCTGAAAAACAGCTAAGACAGTGATAACTTTAACTGCAGCAACAGATGGCTCGTGATACCACGACCATTTACGCATAAATTAATAATCTGATAATCACAAACGATTGATTTGCAGCTCCATGTCTGAGCTAGAAAATCACCAGATCTCCACCGTGTGACACCCCTTTTTGACCTCAGGACCTTTTCTCTTTCCTCCCTCTGCATTCCAGGAAACGCGCACTTCTCTTCTCTTTTACAGACAAAGGAACACAGACTTGCATGATGATTTTAAAAGACAATCAAATGCAGCCTACCTGCCTCTGTCCAATGACAGAGGTGATCTGCCCAGGGTGACTCTATCTGGCTCTATCAGGGCGACTGACCCTAGAAGATCATATAAGGAGAGAGAGATTGTACCTGTGTAGATTGTACCTGTCACCTGTAACACTTAAAAAAATTATTTAAAAATTGGTTATAAAAAATATTATTATTTCTGGTTTAAATTGAGATCCCTTCCCTTTATAATCATATATCCTCTGCTATTCCCAAGTTAAGAGTCGTATATATTCTGACCCAATAGCATATCTAGAAAACTAGAGTCAATCAACAATTTTAAGCATCAGTGACCCAGAATTAGTAAAGTTTGACTATATTTATTTCAGAAGCGACTGTAGACCTGTGTAATCAATATCTAACATGATAAAATAAATAAATATAAATAATGTAATTCTGCAACTGTAACCCCCCCGGGTCCGTACCGCCTCACCTCGTTCTTGTTCCGAGTGGGCCTCGAACCCAGGTCTCTGACATGAGAGGCGGGCGCCCTATATGGGTTTTTTGTTCATAGTTATACAAATATAAAGTGAATGTCTCTTAAGAAAATAAAGGTCTAAAACATTATCAAAATGTTCATTTCCATTATTCACATTTTCTATATTAAAGATAACTATACCCTATTATAATGTAAATGTCTAAGATCGTTGCACATTTTGTACATCCTACACAAGAAAAATTATTACAAGATTTATTTCATCTTTGTGCACAAAGTTTGTTTATTATATGTTAATCGTACTTAAAGTGTATCTCGATGAAAAATGAATACAAATTCATTTTATGTTATTTGTGGCCGAGGCGGGATTCGAACCTCTAATTGTGTGTATTTTACTCATCCCGCTTCCCTGGAATTTCCTTCGTTCCTATTGGATAGTCAGCACTCTACAACTATGTGTGGCTGGCTCCCGCGAGGAGGCTAAAGACTGCAGCCACTCACTTATATTCACTCACTTATATTCGTTCACTCTGTGCTGATATAGTGCACTCAACTGCCATACACTATATAGGGATTAGTGAATGAGTAGCTATAGGCATAATGAGCTTTATTTATTTGTTTTTAATTCATGAGATATAAAAAATAAATATTTAAAGATTTAATCCAATTTTTGTACAACGGGTTTAAGTATTTGTAACAGTTTAATTAATTATTATTATTATTTTTTTTTTTTGCTCATGTAATTTTTGAATCTGTTAATCTGGATTTTAACTATAGTTTTTGCTGACATACCAGCTTTGAATTGAGGATTATTAGCTGCTTCACGAAGCCCATGTTGAGTCTGATGCGTCTCACCTTTATGATGCAGTCAATGGCGTCCTCCAGCATTAAATTATGCTGGATCATCAGATACGCCAGAAAAAGTGCGGGAGAGCGTCTGACGCCATCTGTGCAGTGCAATAACACCTCATCTGAGGAAATACAAACAAACACACTCAAAACAAACTCATTCCTAGAGCACACTTGATAAAGTGATAAAAGATAAATGGTGTGTGTGTGTGTGTGTTTCAGCTCTTACTCTCTGGGTTACTCAGGGCCTTGTGGATGAATTTCGCAGCTGGGAAGAAGTACTTGCTGATGTCAAACAAGTGGCCGTCCATTACAGGCACACCGTAGTAAGTGATGTTCATGCCTTTGTAATATTTCGCCCCAGTATTGACCTTTTCTGGCAGGTCTTCCTTGCTTGGAAATCCTAACATCACCTTCAGGCTCTTCTTTACAGCCGCAGCGTTCAGGATGTGAGTAACACCCATCTCCTTCAGTCGGACTCGGTCCACTGCTGTGTCTCTGCACAAAAACACCACAGCCTCGATTAGTCTTTCACTAAAGAGGATATATATAACTGCATTGTGTGTGATTCCTGTATTATATTATATTGGTGTAATATGTAATTTCTGTGATAGAGTGATGTGTTGTAGACTTACTCATTTCCTATGAAGACATCGGGCCAGACCTCAGTGACTGGTGTCCAGTTCAGTGTGCATTTCTGCAGGAGTTGCCTCAGGTGCATCATGATATGACGCATGTGCTTTCTTAACTTCACTTGAGATTCTGATACTGGAACAAGCATCACTGTGTTTTCTATGTTCAACTGCTTTCTTAGCTGTAGTTTTCGCTGCCTCACGAGGTTTAAATTGAGGAGTGTCAGCTGATTCAAAAAGCCTATGTTGGGTGAATGAATCCACCTTTCGCAAGTCACATGATCAATGGCGTCCTCCAACCTCATGTCATGGTGGATCATCAGATACGCCAGAAAAAGAGTTGAGGAGCGGCTGACACCTTGAAGGCAGTGGACCAGCACTTTATCTGAGGAAACACAAACAGAACGACTCTCAAAACAAACTCATTTCTAGACAGTTTATCACTGTAAAACACTTGATGAATGGCCATCATTGAGTCTGTCCTGTGCTCGTCCATAACTGTCTGGTTTGGTTCAGCTATTAAATCAGACATCAAGAGACTACAGCGGACAGTCAGGACTGCTGAGAGGATTATTGGTGCTCCCCTGCCCAACCTCCAAGATCTTTACATCTCCAGAGTGAGGAAAAGAGCAAAGAAAATCACTTTGCCACACAGCCACTTAAATAAATAACATATCTATAGATTCATTTAAACAATTACATGTTTTCTTCCTCTATATTTCTACTTCTGTATATAGTGCAATATTTTAATTTTCTGCTTTTCTTACATTAGTGTTATATTCCATCTCTACTGTGTATTTCCTAGGTTTGCACTATGTCTGTATTTTCTTCTGCACTGGAAGCTCCTATTGTCAAGTCAGATTCCTTGTGTGTGTAAACATACTTAATAATAAAGCTCTTTCTGGATTCTGAAATAATAAATGTGTGTCATCTCTTACTCTCTGGGTCACTCAGAGCCAAATGATAAATGATAAATGGTGTGTGTGTGTGTTTCAGTTCTTACTCTCTGGGGTACTCAGGGCCTTATGGATGAATTCTGCAGCTGGGAAAAAGTACTTGCTGATGTCAAACCAGCTCACATCCATTGCAGCCACACCACAGTAAGTGATGTTCATGTCTCGGTAATATTCCTCTCTTGTATTGATCTCTCCTTGAAGATCTTCCTCACTTGCCGCAGCGTTCAGGATGTGTGTAACACCCATTTTCTCAAGCTTGACTCGGTCCATTGCTGTCTTTCTGCACAAAATCACAAGCGCCCTGATTAGGGTGCATCTCAAGACTGCGCACTCATGTTGTAAAATGTACCGCTGGTGAATATCAACAACCACAAGAAGGACTGATATCTCTCTGGCATTATTTTTATGCTGTTTAGAACAATCAATTCTTATTTTATATCCCTGCAACACTTTAGTCAAATAATAATTTTAACTACATATATTACTCATTGTCATCACTGCGCAAATTAAATGTGTTATAAAAGCTATACTGTCAAGGGTTGTAAATTATTTTTTGTTGTTGTTTGATTAGCATTAAATAACCCAGAGAGCAGCAGGTTTATTAGGTTGCTGTCACTTTAAGATCAACAGACATGCATACATCTGATTTTCACCTAGCTGTTTGCATTCATTTGAGATAACACTGACTGTGTCAATCATTCAATAAAGGATATTTAAAAAACACTTCTAATAGTGAGAGAAATATAACAGCATTGTGTTTGATTCCTGTTTACACGGCTGCATAACATGATTACTTTATCACATGGTTTGGTGTAATATGTCATAAATGTGTTGTACACTTACTGATTTCCTATGAAGACATTGGGCCAGACCTCAGAGACTGGTGTCCAGTCCAGGAAACATTCGTCCAGGCAATCCAGCAGTTGGATCACACTTTGACAGATGTACATTTGTAACATTGAAAGCTCTGTTTTCGCTTGACTTTCTGTTATACAGCAGCTTAGATCTGGGTCAGACGATTGCTCTGTATCAACCAGATCCACATCAGTTTCTGGCTCAGGATCACTTGGACCCGGGACACACGACTGCTCTGTATCAACCAGATCCACCTGAGGTTCTGGTTCAGGACAGTCTGGATCCGGGACACTCGATGGCTCTGGATCAGGTTCTGTTGAGACCCCGATCGGCTCCACTCTGTTTCTCTGGAAGGATTTTTTCACAGCCTTCCATTTTCTTCTGAAGAATGAACATATTTTGTTGATCTTCCTCAATTTATTTTTTTCTGATAACAGATGAAAACAAATAAGTTATTAGAATCATTTCTGACCACAGATTAAACATCAATAATTAGTCTCACTGGTAAGACACTTAATAATATTCTGCTGATGTAAACACTGGCCTTTATATCAAAATGACATGCAGAAAACCTGCTGACAGCATTTGTTTTGGGATCTCAGTGTGATGTATTTGAGATGCTGTTATCTTTCACCTGTGGGGTTTCTGTCAGTGGTTTCAGGAGAAACACTGATGTCTGCCTGATCTATGGCACCGCTGTCCCCTGCAGGCTCAGTCAGATCTGCAGATCTCTTCATCTTTGAGCTGATGCTGTCAGACTGTGTGTGAATATAGACTCTGGTGTCTGTAAACAGTGTTTCTTCAGTCTGTCTCGGCAGTTTCGCTCTGTGACTCTGAACTTCACAGATTCTATGAGCACGCATTCTTTTCAAACAGCCTGTCTGATGATGTCATAAAGCGGTGCACATCTCCCCCGTAGTTCCATTGTTGCCATAGAAACGGAATGTTTACGAAAAGCACCGGAGCACAGCATCCAGACATTATTGCTGATCCTCTAATAATGTGTGAACAGGACCTTTTCAAAAATCCTGCTAAATTTGTTCTGGCAATCATGTCGTTCTTATGGAGATCAGGGGCGGTTCTAGACCACAGTAACTGGGGGGGGGGGGCAGACAGGGGCCACTTGTGCTTTAGGGGGGCACACTTTTAAGATTCATCTTAACCTACTTTAAGTATTATTCATTCAGTCATTTTTCACCATGTCATGTATCACTGCAATCTCTAGAAGTAATCTATAACAATTTCAACTAAAATTAACGTTTCATCATGTTTCATTTATTTGACAAATAATTTTGTATTGTGTCAGGGTGTTAGATGTCTGTTTCTGTTTAGTTCCGTTTGCCCTTATTTGGTATTTCCTGTCCTTGTTTCTTGTTATTAGTTCATCATCGTTAAGTCCCATCACCTGTGTTTGATTAATTATCCTGTTTAGCTCATTCGTTTGTCCCTTCATAAGTCCTGAGTTCTCCCCTTGTCTTGGTCGGTGTTTAACATTATTAAATGGTTTATGTATGCTGATGCTGATTAAAGACTCCTTTCCTTCTACCCCTTTGTCGTGCGCCTTGACTACAGCTACACACTGTAACACAGGGGCATCATGCACTCATTATTTTTGAGGGGGCATGAGTGAAGGTTTATACCTTATTTATGCTTAGAAAAACAGAAAAGCGCAATATAAATGTAATGAATTATTATTATTATAACTGATATAGGCTTATGTCCTTACTGAAAAAATAAGATAAAATAAAACATCACAGAAAATTTGAATGGTTTCCACTACAAATACCTTTACAAACATTATAAACCATCAACTTTTAACCATTAAAAAATGGTTTTCTGTAGTGTGTTTTGGGACATATTCCATTAGGATTTATTGGTTTTAACAAGCCACCAATAGAAGGCAACCAATTAGAGACCAACAGGGTCCATTACAGTTTCCAGTAAAACCAGTACAAGTCCCATAACCAGTAAAACCATTACTAATTTTGTAACGGTGTCTATCGTTTTTTTCAGCAGGGGTTTTATTTTTGTAATTTTTTTTATTCGATTTATCCCCAAAATGCAGTATATCATGAAATATCTCGATTCTTAAATATGTGTAAGTAAATGCATTTTGCACCATTATAGATTGTGGTTGATCTATTATTGACGATGGGCAAAGTAGCCTAATACTGTAGGCTAATCTATTAACTACGCATAAAAGCCTGTTTTTTTTTCTTAATACGACTGACTTTGTATTTAATGTGAATTTACTAAAAACATTGTAAGCTACTAATTATCCTATAACACATTCATTGTAAAGAGAGCAAAGAACGTTTACATTATCAAAGAACATTTTCACTTCAGTCCAGTGAGTTTAAGCACTCTCAAAAATTGCCATAATAATTTCCAAAGCTGTTTACACTGTGAAATTAATATCTTACTTACATTTGTACATCTTCACTTTGTTAGCCTATTTCTGATGAGAGAATTAATCAGAGAATTCAGTCAGCCAGCGCACGCGGTGATGAAACAGCGTGTTTCAGCGATGACTCATCTGAGCGACTCTGATTGGTCCATGCATTCATAAGCTCAACAGAATTGTATGTGATTGGTTATAATGTGCAGTGCTTTAAAAACGTGTGTTTCTGGCTCTGTGCCAGCCTGCGAATGCAGATTTGAATTTAGCAGCTGGTGATGTTTTTCTTTTTATATATACATAGTTTGCCGGACAAACTGCGCATTTCACCCAAAATTGTTTGCTGTGATATGATTCGAAATTTAGGGTGGCCAAAGGTTGTTGACGGGGGCACTGACCCCCCCTAGAACCGCCCCTGATGGAGATGACATGATTACTCTGAGCTGTTTACAAAGCTCCGCTGCTTTTTAATTAGATTTTCCATGTAAATATGCACTAGATGGACATCTTTGACCGTTAATGCGCCTCGCAGTTTTTTGTTGCGCTTCTCCATTCATCTGGGTAGGGTTGCACCAGCCATTCGTAAGTTCTTACTTAAATTAGAATGTTAAGTCCACACTAGAGGCTTAGTAACTACTTGCTAGTTTGTAACTAAATTTGTACTTACTTCGGTTGCACCAGTTGTTCGTAAGGCAGGACGTAGCTAGTAGTTCGTAAGCTCTCCGTAAAGTAATGTGTAGTCGCATAGAATGACGTATATGTTTCTTACCCAATCAGATGCCTTCAAATTGTTAAACTGAACTGCGCGTAAACTGAACCTGAAAAAAGACATTAACGTCTAATGTAAAGTCATCAAAATCAAAGCAAACTTTTAATCGAAGGTATGGAAGAGAAAGGAAACAAGAAGAAAATTTCAGTCATGAAGAAATTCTAATATTAATTGATGGATACAAAGAAAACAAAACAGTTATTGAAAGCAAATTAAACTCGTCTGTTACAAACCGGCAAAAAATTGAGATTTGGCAGGACATAAAATAAATGCAAAAGGCTTTGAGCAGAGGGAGGCAAAGGAAGTGAGGAAGAAGTGGAGCGACCTTAAGACACAAAGCAATTGAGGACTTTCCTCGCACTAAACATGTCCCCACTGGAGGTGGTCCGAGACCAGAGCCTGGCCCGTATTCAACCGTTATCCTAGAAATAATCGGCGACAACTCACCCGCCGTCTGTCGAATCACGAGTTGAAAGTGGAATTGAAGCCGCAGATGACATGGCTCAAAGTATAAATACTTTATAATCTTTTAGTTTTATTAAGGTCATTTTGACTTTTCTGACTCGCTGATCCCTATCCCTATGTACAGTACAGGGTCTTCTTTGCCACACATTCTCTATTGGAGACAGGTCGGGACTGCAGGCAGGCCAGTCAAGTACCCGTACCCTCTTCCTCCGCAGCCAGGACTTTGTAATGTGTGCAGAATGTGGTTTTGCATTGTCTTGTTGAAATATGCATGGACGTCCCTGGAAAAGATGTCTTCTTGAAGGCAGCATATTGTGCTCCAAAATCCCTATGTACTTTTCAGCATTAATGGTGCCATCACAGAAGTGCATGTTACCTTTGCCAAGGGCACTGACACAACCCCATACCATGACAGACCCTGGCTTTTGGACTTGTTGCTGGTAACAGTCTGGATGATCCTTTTCTTCTTTGGTCCGGAGCACACGGCGTCCATTCCTCCCAAAAAATACCTGAAATACTGATTCATCTGACCACAGTACACGTTTCCACTGTGTGATGGTCCATCCCTCCAGATATCAAAATATACACAGGAAAGGATGTATATTTACAAAAACATGAAATATTTTGTGTTCATATTGTCTGCAATGAAATACAAGTCAAAGTAAATTAGAAATCACTACTTTCTTTTTTTATTTGCGTTTTCCATACTGTCCCAACTTTTTCTGATTTGGGGTTGTACAAAGTGATACAACATTTTAAATTATTATTTCAAATCCAATTTGTAAATTGGATGCGAAATAATAAGTGTCAGTGTCCTGATCACCCTGTCAGGGTTTATTCTGCTATAATAATCATCTGACTGTACATTATTCCTTACTTAAGAATCAACACAAATGGTTCTCTGATAGTAATGTAGCTACATTAAATCAAGTTGTGGAGCAATTCGGGTGAGGAAAGAAAATCATATGCGCTATTCTACGTATATTTACGCTTTGATTTGAATGAAAATAGCGCATCCTTGTGTTGTGGCTGATACAGAAGAGCGTACAGTTTGCGTTCAGTGGATAATCTCTAAAATGGCGCTACGGTGACGCGGAGAGACAGAGAGGAGGCGAATTGTTGAAAAAAAGTCATTTTCTTTGCGTAAAAAAAGTATTCTCGTCGCATCATAAAATTCAGATTGAACCACTGATGACTATCCTGACGATGCTTTTCATACTTTTCTGTGCCTTAACAGTGAGAGTCAAAATCATTGCACACTGAGTCCGAAATTTTCGCATGCGTTTTTCCGTATTCCCCTCCTTTCCTATCAAAATGCATGCTACAGATGCGAAAATGCAGAAAATCAAATCTGATCCAAATTTTTTTTGACGGACGACAGTTTCGGAGGCAGTGTGCAAACGTGATTCACACAACGTGAGGTCGTATTTATTTTTTAACGTGTGAAAATTTCAGACTCAGTGTGCAATGACCTTTATTTGGCAGTAAATGGGACAGTCACAAGCCTCCTGGTTTTCATACAAAATATCTTAAATTGTGTTCTGAAGACGAACAAAGCTTTTACGGGTTTGGAACGACATGGGGGTAAGTGATTAATGACAAAATTTTCATTTTGGGGTGGTGTAACCCTTGAATGTAATTTTTTTTTTTTTTTTTTTTTTTTTTTTTTTTTTTACCCGGCCTGTCAGTAACACAGATAACACATGACAGTACGTATGTGTAGCTATGCTATCATCATTCACAGCCTTTTTTTTTTTTTTTTTTTAATTTTTTTTTTTTAATTAATTAAATTAATTTTATATACCCTTTTATTTAACCACACTGTGACAGACAAGACCGGGGACAGAGAAAACAAGAGAGAGAAAGAAGAAAGAGAAAAAAAAAAACAGAAAAAAAAAAACAGAAAAAAAACAAAAAAAACAAAAAAAAAAACAGACAATTTGCTTCGATACCTGCTGACAAAAAGAGAAAACAACAGAAGAAAACAACAGAAGACACAACATCATAGAGACTGCAGCAACAACTAACATCTGTATGAATCACAATAAATTCTAAATGTTAAATGTTATTGAGCAGCACACATAACTAATATTACAAAATAAGTTTTGAAGCAACAGCAGATCAAGACAATGCGTGTCTGTGAGCACCTGTTTTTACACCAATGTGAATGTTTGAGTGTACACCTGTGTGTGTGAGCGCGCTTGTGTTCATAAGGTTCCTCCATGTAAATGTTTAATAGTGTGTGTGGGGCACCACAGCCCCATCCCGCAAGGCATGAAGCAGGCATGGAAAAGACCCGGGCCCCAAACATCCGGGGGCCCCCCAGGGCACGGGACCCCCAGGAGAGCCACCGCAGGGACAACCGCGGCCTCCACCCAGAAAAGGGCAGAGGAGAGCCCGAAGGCGGGACCTCCGACAGTCACAGTGTAGACGCCCCAGGGTGCCGTGGCGGCAAGCCCGCAGGCTCCACCGGCAGCCGACCACACCAGGGCAGACCGGGCCCTGGGCCCGGAGATCCAAAGGCCCCCCACCCCCCAATCGGGCCCCAGCAAGGCCAGTAGGGCCAGGCCCCGCCAAGCGACCGCCGAGAGCATTAATGAAGCATTAAAAGAAACTCTTGACCACAGTGCTGGTCAAGCTGGACCACAGCACTGGTTTTTTTTCATTGGCATTGCATGCCACAAGAGAAGGGGGTCTTTGAGGTCTGCTGCGATATCAACTAAAAGATGCAGCTCAGTTATCTGTTTGAATGATGCTCCTCCACAGAACCCAAGGCATCTTCAGAGTCCGTCTGACACCCTGCGACTAGTTCTGGATGATTTACTTCTGTGTTATTAACACATTTGGCTGCTCTCCAACATCTCACATATTGCATTGATCTTTCTCTCTTCTCCTCACTCATTGTGTATTATGCCTGTAAAACTGTTAGGTAATATGTTCATGTGTTCCCAAAAGCTAAGTTGTGAAGCGGATGGATTTCCAATCCCCTTTTCTTTTCTTTATACAAATGTAAAATCAGTCTTTTGTCTGTGATTCTCTTGATGCTTCTGCCTCGTTTCTTTATTTGAATGTCATTGTTGATGCTAATCAGAGTGAATTAAGTGTGAATGTATCTGGAGTTTCCCTGATCTCTCTGATAATGAGTGCTATAGTTCTGCTGATTGTTTTAGAGCTGCTGAGTGAACTGCTCACATTATTTACATACAAGCTCTGATCTGAGTGCTTTGTCTTCAGCTGTAAGAACAGCCTCCTGAAATCTGTTAAAAATATATATACTGCTTGAAATCTGTTTATATATACATAATAAATAAACAGTACACAAATATTATGTAAACAAAAACTTTTATTTTGAATGTGATTAATCGTTTGACAGCACTAGTTTATATTCTGGGGAGAAACTGAGATGGAATAAGATGGTTACATTGACATATGGATTCAGTTTCTTTTAATAAATAAATAAATAGATAAATCTCTCTGCAACCACAAATTTAATTTTGATCTACAAATTATTTTATACATTCAGAAGTTCTTTCCAATGATTTTAAGACCAAGATACTGAAATGTTATCCTTGATTAAGTATCTGCAATTCATCCCTTCAATTCATTTATATCTGTTTACTAATGTAAAGTTCTATGCATACATCAAGACTTTTATTTTGGTCTGGTGGTGTGACGTCATAAGAATGCGCCGCGCTCCCGCGTCTGTGAATCGGCTGAAGAAAGGTGGGTGCTTTTAATCATTTAAAGTGTTTAAATCAATACAACTCGTGTAGAAAATTCTATATAAATCGTGTGACGTTATTACAAAAAAGTAACACTCTAATGTTTTATCTAGTGACATTAATGCATGTTCTTTTGTGTTAGTAAAACACATTCGCACACGAGTAACAGAAAAAGTGCGTCTCATTTCGCTCTGGATCATGTTGAGAAAAACTGAGCTTTTCGAAACAACGAGTCAACTGAATCATTTTATTCACAAAATGATTCACTGTTTTGAATCGCTCGATTCAGCGCGCGCTGACGACTCCTCAAAACAGTGTAAATGCAACAAACACAAACATGTGTGTTGACAAGTTTTACAAACCAACTGCAAATGTTTTATGAAAGTGAAATATAAATGTAATGTACAAATCGCAAATGTGCCCGTAAATATAAATATGAACTTTCTACATAATTTGTGTCCTTTTATTAATTTGAGTGCTAATTTTGGTTGCTTTTTTTTGTCTCTTCAGGTAAGGCCATTAACTCTCACTCTGACTGACTCCTTTACCAGTGAACTGAGTCCTGAACTGAACTGAGATGCACACAGAGATTTAGTTTGGGTTCATTTTTCTTTGTTAATTATTCTCATCTTAAACAGGATAAAGTGTCCAAACACACAGAAAAACACAGAACAACTGAGATCCACGTGACACACGATTATAAAGATGGTGTTTATTAGAGAGGAGAGTGAAGACATGAAGATTGAAGAAACATTCAGAGTCAAACATGAAGATACTGAGGAACAAACAAAGATGGAGTTTATTAAAGAGGAGAGTGAAGACATGAAGATTGAAGAAACATTCAGAGTCAAACATGAAGATACTGAGGAACAAACAAAGATGGTGTTTATTAAAGAGGAGAGTGAAGACATGAAGATTGAAGAAACATTCAGAGTCAAACATGAAGATACTGAGGAACAAACAAAGATGTTTATTAAAGAGGAGAGTGAAGACATGAAGATTGAAGAAACATTCAGAGTCAAACATGAAGATACTGAGGAACAAACAAAGATGGTGTTTATTAAAGAGGAGAGTGAAGACATGAAGATTGAAGAAACATTCAGAGTCAAACATGAAGATACTGAGGAACAAACAAAGATGGTGTTTATTAAAGAGAGAGTGAAGACATGAAGATTGAAGAAACATTCAGAGTCAAACATGAAGATACTGAGGAACAAACAGGTTGGTTTTCATTCTCAAAGCTGAACTCAGTCACGTGTGGTTTAATAATTATAATAATAATGCATTTTATTTATGCGCTTTTCTTAACCCAAAGCGTTAGAGCAACAAGCATAATAGTATACAACAATAAGCTACACAAAAAAAGAAACAATATAAATTAGGGCTGTGCAATTAATCGAATTCGATTCTCATGCACATCTCGTCAGGAGCTAAATCTCCATCACCTGTTTTCAAACGCAGCGGCAGTTAATACACAGAGCCGTATTTCACTGACAAGCTACGCGATATCGCGTTCAGAATCGCAGATGAATCTAATTCGATTATGAACGCGAAATTGCCTAACTTGTCAGTGAACTACGGCTCTGTGTATTCACTGCCGCTCAATTTGAAAACAGGTGATGGCGATTTAGTGCCAATCACGGAACCGGCTTTACTGACGAGATGCGCATGAGAATCGAATTCGATTAATTGCACAGCCCTAATATAAATCACTCAATTACAGTAAGCAGTTTTAAAAAAGATGACTATTTAAAGACTTCTTAAAACAGTTCAGGGTTGGAGAATCTCTAATTCCTGCTGGTAGAGCATTCCACAATCGTGGAGCTGAGACGGAGAAAGCTCTACGACCCATAGAGTTTAGTTTATATGCAGGCTGCTGAAGGATACACGATCCAGCAGAGCGTAAAGGGTGAGCAGGAGTATAAGGGACAACTAAACTGGATAAATAGGCTGGGGCAGTCCCATGAATAGCTTTGTAAGTTAGAATCAGAATTTTAAAATCAATACACGCTTGAATAAGAAGCCAATGTGAATTAATGCAGTACCGGAGAAATATGTTGATGAGCAGTTGTATACGTTAGTACCCTGAATTCTGAATATATTGTAATTTTTTTATAGACTTATCAGGGAGACCCAACGTAAAGTGCATTGCAGTAATCAAGCCTCGACGTGATGAAGGCATGAATAAGCCTTTCTGCATCTGGCAATGATAGAGAAAGTTTGAGTCTTGTATTATTTCTCAGGTGGAAGAATGCTATTTTTTAAACCATTTTGATATGGGCATCAAACAATAGTTGTGGGTCAAAAATAATGCTAAGATTGCGTACTTGGGTAGATGGGGTAGCAAAGCCACAATCAGTAATCGCATTAGAATTATTTAATTTATGTAAAGCCGTTGGCATTCCGACACAAAGTTCTTTTTTTGACTCATTGAGCTTCAGAAAATGTATGTGCATCCAGGCTTTTATCTCGCCCAAGCAAGCAGTAAGCGTTGTAACTGCAAGATTAGGATTAGGGTGTGTGCTGAGATAGAGCTGAGTATCATCAGCATAAAAATGAAACCCTAACCCAAATTTACGAATGATCTGACCCAAAGGCAACATATAAATGTTAAACAAGATAGGCCCAAGTACAGACCCCTGCGGGACACCCTGCTTTACTACTGTTGGTTCAGATTGACATTTCCCCAAACAAATTGATAGTGATTTGTAAGATAAGATTTTATTTTATATATATATATGTATATGTGTGTGTGTGGTATATATATATATATATATATATATATATATATATATATATATAATATAAATATATATATATATATATATAATATACACAACCCCAAATCAGAAAAAGTTGGGACAGTATGGAAAACGCAAATAAAAAAAGAAAGTAGTGATTTCTAAATTTACTTTGACTTGTATTTCATTGCAGACAATATGAACACAAAATATTTCATGTTTTGTCTGGTCAACTTCATGTAATTTGTAAATATACATCCTTTCCTGTCATTCAGACCTGCAACACATTCCAAAAAAAGTTGGGACAGTAAAGCATTTACCACTTTGTAATGTTGCCATTCCTTTTCACAACACTTAAACCCTCTAAGCGCCAAAGTCGCAAAATTGCGACAAGACGTCATACTTGATCAAATAGACCGTAGTTCCTTATCTGGTGTAATATCTCATTTGTATTCCCTACCACTAGATGGCAGACATGTAGTACTTCGATTCTAGACCAAAATTCCGTCCTGTTCCTATTCAAAGTGTTCGAGGAAATAGCAGAGAAAGTGAGCGATCGTGTCATTGATGCGGAAGCAGTCAGTTCACAGCGTCACGAGTGAATTGTGAGATTTGTGAGAGAAATCTCCAAATGGCTAATAGAAAGTTGTACCGTGAGGATGTGTTGCAAATGTTATTTCGCGGTGATTCTGACTCTGAAGGGGAATATTTGCTTTTGGAAATGACGATCGGCCGTCTAATGATCGCGCTTTGGTCCGGCAATGCAGCGGTGGTTCATCCCCGGGTACAGATGCACATGAAGCCGCCATGGTGCCGGGGGCCCAA